>PVJC01034670.1:0-18682 GCA_004026665.1 Murina feae | reverse complement strand
GGAACTGAAACTCCCAACCTCCCTTTCCCCAGGTGTTCCAAAGATTCCACCCAGCTTAACAATCCACCCTTCCCTCAGGGCAGCGTTTCTGCTTTGTCTTGCTAATCCAGTTTTGGTGAAGGAGGCAGTACCTCAGCTGAAGGTCATTTCCCCCAGATCATCAGGGCTACCTTTGAATTAGCCCTTTTTTCCTTCTCAGTGGAGCCAGAGGAAGACTGCACATTTGAGAGATTTTATGAATAACAAACAGCAGTCTTGGTGACTGATGTACTAGGAGTGGGGGAGGGACAGGAAGAATGAGGGAGAGTGGCTAGATTTCAAACCCACTTAACTGATTGACAGCAGTGGAGATCTGGATAGGAAGCCAGCCTTTGACCAAGGATGGTAATCTCCATTGTAAAGTACAGTAAAGTGACGATGGAAAAGCCAAGTGAAGATGTCCACGTGACAGTTAGAAATTTTGGTCAGAATCTCAAAGAGATTTAGTAGCAGCCTTGAGACTAGATTATCGTTGAGAAAGGGTAGAAATGAGTCAAAGTGAGGGGGCCTCCCAAAGTGAAGAAGACAGGTGGACAGTGTGGTGACACTTGAAGACAATGAGAGTGTTTGAGAAAGCTAAGTGACAGTGCCAGGTGCTACAGAAAGGTCCAAGCAAGCGAGAGAAATGCTGTTGGGTCTCAGGAATAGGCCATCTCTGGTTCTCCTTAAGAGGACGCTTCAGGAGAGTGGAAAGGGTAGGAAATCTAAATGGGGTGAGGCAGTGAGGAGAGGAGATAATGGGAGGGGAAGAGAGAATGTGATCCTCTGTGGCAGGGACAGCTGAGCCAAGGCTTAGGTGTTTGTCCCTTCAGTATAGGGAGAGGGAGCCTCTGTTTGATGTGAAGGGGAGGAGCCCACACAGAGAGACTGAAATGAGAAAGAGAGAGTGGAAGACACCAGGCGAGACCTAGCATGTGCCTGCAGGAAGGGAGGGCAGGCCACAGGAGGTTGAGAGAAGGACAGGCAGTGGGAAGGGATGGCAAGAAGGGAGAGAAAGGAGCAAGCAAGGAGGCAAGTCCAAGAGATCGTTTTACTGGAAAAATAAGTTCCCAGGGTTCAGACTGGCAAAAAAGGAAATAAGTCTCTGAGGAACAGAATAGGGTCCCAGATGGCAAGGGACTAGATTCAGATGTTGCCAAGATTTGCCCAAAGTAGGAGAAAAGCAGAATCGTTTCCACGGTTAGACTCTCATTTATCTGTGGTTGACAGTCCAAACCTGAGGTCCGCACCTGGAATTAGAAGGTCGCTGACCACCAGGGCTGGAGTGGTCCTGAGAAAGGCCCAGGGAGGCGAAGCAACGTAACCCGATCACACAGCCAGCTAAGGGCCAAAGCTGGAACAGAACCCAGGACTTTTGGCTCCGGGTCCAAAAGCAACGCTGCGTGCTGGATTTCCTGGGATATTTCCAATCATGTACAACTTATTCTTTTCAATAATGGTGATTTCATTAAGTATATAATAAAATATGAGTTTATTTTGGTAACTTCAAAAGACTTTTTATATTAAAAAAAATTTTAAAGTGATAAATCAGGAAAAGTAAATCATTTGTCAGAAGATATCTCCCAATGTTTGGTTGTGCAAATATAGTCCCTGAGACTGACGACATGCAGGGTGTTACCAATGCGGCTCTAGAGTCCAGGTGGACCCATCACCTACTACTTGTGTGACATTGAATGAGTCACTTGACTTCTGCTGGGAGGGGGCCCTCGAGCCTCCCGAGGTGGCAGAAAAGGGACTGCGGCAGTGGCTATCAGCCACGCTGCCACCATTGCCCTGAGCATGAGAAAAAGTGACTGGTGAAACCCAGAGAGAGAAGTAGGCAAAGCTTCAACTAATAACATTTTCCCTTTGGAATAATCCCTGTGTTTCAACCAGAAACGATGTGGGGTTTTGTTGTACTTTTTTTTTTTTTTTTTTGTATTTTGTTTGTTTGGTGTTTTTTTTTTGAGAGGCAGACCTGAAGAGAAAATGTAATTACTTTTCCCTGCACTTGAATTTCAAGGTAGTGTCCCTTTAAAATAAAAAAGGCACTTGAGGAGTATAAGGGAGGCGGCAGGGAGAGAAATGAAGGATGGAGAAGAGCTGTTCATACTGAAGCCTGTGACATTTCACCAGTGACTCCTTTTGGGAGCAGCTAGTACAAATGTCATTCAGCTGAGACAGTAGGAACCAGAGAAAGAGGTGGGCTGCACAGGAAATAGCACGACTCTCTCCTTCTCTCACAACCACTCCCCTCCCCCTAAATCCTGGCTCTCCGAAGAAGTCAAGACCGGGCACAGCTGAGGTCACTGGCCTTGTGGTGGCTGCAGACATCCTGTAGCTGTCACTGCAGTCATAATGCAGCACATACCCAACCCCAGGAGAGCTGCAGAGCCTTGGGGTCCCTGTCCAGAGACAGTGAAGCTCTGAACCCCATGAGGCCAGAGGACCAGAGGAGACGATGCCATGTAGCCGCTTTTACCAGAGCCTCTCAGCTGTCAACACTGGGCTCTTCGAGTTGATGATCCGGGGACATAACGAAGGAAGGAGAAGAAGACGGAGTGAAGCTAACCTGCGTTGAACCCTGCCTTTGCACTTCCTATGTGACCTTGGCAAGATATTTAACCTCTGTGTCTCAGTTTCTTCATCTGAAAAAGGGTGTTAGGAAGGTGAGATGTAGGTGTTGCAAATACCTAGCAGTGAGCAGGTGCTTGACAATGTTACATATACACACAGATCATAAAGGAAATATCAAGCTCACGTGCAGGCCCCTGGCAGAGGCCTCAACGTCATTCTGCAGGAGGATGGGCATTCATAAAACTCAAAAGGGCGTGATGAGCCTGTTCTTTCAGGCTCCCGATGCTCCCAGACAGCTGCTCCTATCTCCAGAGATGGATGAGACCTTCAGAACTAATGGAAGCTTCTGGGGCCTGAGATGCTTTACCCACTGGCAAAACCACTTCTTAAAAATATGTTTTTTTATTTACTTGCAATGATTTATGCTTCCACGTACTTTCAAAAATATCTGCTGCTACTCACTGAGGTGAAATCCACTTGGCGGCATAATGTGGGTGCGTGATAAATGTGCACTTCCTACTGGCTGGGTTCCTGAGGCCTTTGTCCAGGCCTGTCTGAGCGTGCTGTCCAAATGCTGATCTGGAAGGGGTCCCACCCTCCTGGAAATTGGTGGTGTCCAGTATAAACCAAGGTCTTAGAACTACCAACCCCATAGGGCTGGTTCTTATGAGGACTCTAAAGGATAAAATCAAAGAAATCACTTTGGAAAGGATTAAGCTTAAAACAAGTTGCCATTAAACATCGAAAGAAATCGTCACAAGCAAGAGAAAGTCAAGTGGAGAGAAAACTTACTGGACAAGTTGGAACCGAGTTTCTTCATTCTGGCAAGTGCAGGTGAGTCAGGTAGTTCTGTTTCAGAAGCACAGAAGAAAAGTTGCTGGACAAAAGGCTGCCTCTTTTTCAGAAAGCAGTCATGCTGACTCTCATCTGCCAGGCGCCCTGCTCAGGACGTGTCCCCCAGCAGAGCAAGATCCTGACCCTAAGCCTTCCAGGCCTGAGGTCTCTGTCTGTAAATGGAATAAGCTGACCCTGGACTAGTGACTTACAGGCCTGATCACAAGTTCAGTCTGAGAAGCGCCTCTCCAATCACTGAGGCCCCGACAGTGGAACGCATTATTTCACTGCGAAGTCACTCTCCTGCATATCCTCTGAGTATCTCAGGGGACATTGTGGAGGCGGATTCGTGGATGGTGAGGAAGGTTGACTGTAGGGTCTTTATATGGGTCACTGTTCATCCACACCAGTGAGTAGCCAAAAAGCTGCCTGCTGCAGGAGAGAGAGGGGAAAGGGAGCCCAGCCTAATCATGTTTTCTTGCAAATTAAGTGCTGTGACAACTCAGGCACTGAAACATACACAGCGTCTGTGCTTCATTAATGAGCTGGAGAAAACAAGTGCTAATAATTGATTGAGGCACGAGAATCAGGCACTGGGAAAGTACCCAGCAAGTTCTGCCTGCCAGTTCTCCCTTCGAGGCGGTGACTAGCAGTCCCAGCTCCCGAAAAAAACACCTGCAGAAATAGTCTCAACTCCTTGTAGATGCTGCCCTCGACCTGTGAGGAGAGAAGTGGATGGGGATGTAGTTCTCCATCCTTCCACTTACGCACAGGTGCCAGCCTGAGCCCCTCTGGGCTAGGGACACAGCATATGTGAAGGGTTTGGCTTCCCTGACCCATTTACCCAGGAACTGGAAAGACTGTGAGCTGTGAGTGTGTTCAGACCAGGAGTGGTAGGGTACAGCAGCCCTGCCGTTAGAGCCTCTGACTCAGCAGACCAACCTTGCTCAGTGTCTGAGATAAATCGGGAGGCTGCACGGGACCTCTGGAAGCCCCAATAGGAGAATCACAGCACAGACCTCCAGGGTGTAAGAGCAGGCATGTCCTCCCACCCTCCCTGGCATCTCTCCTCCTTCAGAGGAGCCGTTCCTGGCTTGTTTGGTACTAGACTTTGGCAGAGACTAAACACCTACACAGTGACCATGGCATCTGAGTTGCCCATCATGAACTGGGTGCTAATCCTTGAAATCAATAAATTTGAATGAACACAATAGCATTCTATCACCAAAGAGAAGCTGGATTTACAGTGGCCCTGATGGGAGGAGATGCAGCCACAGACAAGAAGGGGAGGTCAGACCCTCCAGGCAATATATTTCCCACTGGAAATTTATATGAGGACCAGCACTCCTCATATCAGATAGTAGAGCAGTGGTTCTCATGTGGGGGGTCCTGCCTCAATGTCTGAAGATAATTTGAGTGCCACAACTAGGAAGTGCTGTAGGCATCTACAGGGCAGAGGCCAGGGGTGCTGTTAAAATCCCACAATGCACAGGGCAGCACCTCCTCCAACCTAACAAGAATTATCTGACCCAAAATGTCAAGAGTGGCATGGTTGAGAAACATTGTGGAAGAAAGGAAAGAGGACGGGAATATGAAGGAAATCAGAGATTAACACATTCCCAACAAAAAACATGCACAGATATGAATGTCCTCATTTTGCAACCAGTTGAGGTCACAGTTGATATTCACTCACTCATCCCATGCTGTCCTGTGAGCATGTTAATTCTCCCAGGCAAAGGGGCCATGCTTTCCCCCCTGATCCTTGGAGGAGTTTCATTGCCAGGAAGAGTCTGAGTCCCTGCACTACGTAATTATTTATATCTCCCTATTCCTGCCCCAGACCCACTTTCAGGGACAAATGGCCTAGGACACTGATTGGACCCACCAATCTGATCTAGAGATCCCGGAGGGGAGTAGTTTTGGGCTCAGAATCACTCTCATTAGTGCAAAAAGGATACTTTAAATTTTCATTATAATCTGACTCCATATCTATGAAGTCAGTATTAGAATAACTCTCTTCATTCATGTAATCAGTAAATATTTATTGAGCACCTACTATGTGTCAGCTGCTATGCTAGTGAACATTGCAAAAGTAAAGAGAGTAATTTCTGCCTATCTTCACAGAGCTCAGGACTATGGTGCTATGATCATCACTACCATTTTCATCACAGGCTAATTGAAATGGGAGAGCAGAATTCAAATCTCATTCAGTTCTTTCCCCAAGAATCTCTAATTAACTCAGATTGTCTCCTGCCCTGAGCTTAACCTACTCAGAACCTACTGGTTGGGGGAGTATCACGCAGCATCCCATTGTTCTTTACTTCCTTCAGTGCGTCTGGAATGTCTGGTGACTCAGACAGGCAACCTGCCAGAGCCCTTCTCCATAAGGATCTGAGACTCCACCTGAGAAAGCAACCAGGGGGCTTTGGAAGAGCTTTTCTGGAAGCTCAGTTTAAGGAGGAGGCATCTACAGAGTGTCTTACATGTGCTCATTGGTTCAACTTCCATCGCCTTGCCTTCTGATTCCTATGGCCATACCTTCTGTGGTAGTTATTATCCATTGTGTTTTCTATCATCTCTATTTTTAACCTTGTGTTTATTGTCATGAAATGAAATCCTGACATTTACTTCATCTCAGGACCCTTTGTGGTTAAGAGTGTACACAGAATTTTGAAACTTTTCACTTTTCTTGTGTTTATTTATTTATTATTTATCCAGTATATATTTATTGAGCATCTACTTTATGCCAAGCACTCTTTTAAGCACTTAGAGTTTACATTCACAGAGAAAGCAGTGACGGAAAATGAATTGGCAGAGATACAACAAAAATGAAAGCAAAGTGGGATAGAGAGTGATTGGGACAGGGAGCAGGGTTACACAGCGACCAGGGAAGGTTCTCTGAGAAAAGAAGGGACAGAACCACCTAAATGAAGTGAAGAATCAGCCATGCAAAATCTGGGGAGAAAGCACTTCAAGCAGAGGGAAGAGCAAAAACAAGGTCTCCAGACAGGAACACACTTTGCATGTCAAAGAGGGCCAGGATGGCTGGAGCAAGGTTAGCCCAGGGGCCTGTTATGAAGCAAGGTCTGAGATGTATGCAGAATGCAAATCACATCAAGTCACATGAGCCATAGGAGAGTTTGGATCTCATTTTGAGTATGATGGAAACCATTAGAGAAATTTGAGCAAGAAAGAGGCATTGCTTGATTTACATTTTAAAAAAGAATTGCTCTGGCCACTATGAGGAAAATCTTCCAGAGGAAACCCAGAGAGTGGGCTGGGAGACCATTTAGGAGGCAATGGTAGATGTGTTAGAGAGAAGGTGACACTTGGGCTGGTGTAGATGATACCTCGTCAGACATGGGATAAACTTTAGAGATAGCACTGATATGCCCGGCCAGTGTTGCTCAATGGTTTAGCATCATCCCATGAACTAGGAGGTCACGGTTCAATTCTAACCAGGGCACATGCCCAGATTGTAGGCTCAATTCCTATTAGGAGGCATGCAGGAAGCAGCCAATCAATGATTCTCTCTCATCATTGATGTTTCTATCTCTCTCTCCATCTCTCTTACTCTCCCTGAAAACAATAAAAATATATTTTTAAAAAATTAAAATAAAAGACATCACTGATAGACAAAGAGTGAAAGATAAAGAGCAGCCTCAAGAATGAGTACTGGGATATGGCCAGGTGGCACATTACTACAGCCAGGTGGCACATTACTACAACCAGGTGGCACATTACTACAACCAAATGGCACATTACTACAACCAGATGGCACATTACTACAAACAGGTGACACATTACTACAACCAGGCAACACATTACTACAAACAGGTGACACATTACTACAAACAGACGACACATTACTACAACCAAGTGACACATTACTACAAACAGGTGGCACATTACTACAACCAGGCGACACATTACTACAAACAGGTGGCACATTACTACAAACAGGCAACACATTACTACAACCAGGTGACACATTACTACAACCAGGTGGCACATTACTACAACCGGATGGCACATTACTACAAACAGGTGACACATTCCTACAACCAGGTGATACATTACTACAAACAGATGACACGTTACTATAACCAGGCGACACATTACTACAAATAGCTGACACATTACTACAAACAGGTGGCACATTACTACAAACAGGCGACACATTACTACAACCAGGTGCCACATTACTACAACCAGGTGGCACATTACTACAAACAGGTGACACATTACTACAACCAGGCGACACACTACAAACAGGTGACACATTACTACAACCAAATGGCACATTACTACAACCAGATGGTACATTACTACATCCAGGTGACACATTATTAAAGTGAAGAAGCCTGTGAGAGGAATTGTTTGGGGAGGATATATTGGGATACAAAATCAAGCATTTGGATTGGTTAGACAGACATCTAGGACTATGGTGAGAGGTCAGATTTACAGAGGTAAATTTGGGAGTCATCAGAATATACAAATATTTAAAGCTACAGACTGAATGAGACTCTCTAGTAAGGGTCTTTAGAGAAAAAAAGACTGTGAAGTAGAATCCTGGAAGCAAGATTTTTTAAAGTAATTTAAGAGAGAGAAATACAGAGGGCTTCAGGTATATTAGTAATATGTTCAGTCATAAACAGGATAACCTCATTCGAACCTTTTCACAGATTTTGTAGGAATGAAATCTACTCTAATAAAAGAGTAATATGGAAATTAACCATCTCTCTGAGATGCCTAAACCACGCCCACCAGCCAAGCCATACCCACCAGCCAATCAGAGCAGCTGTATGCAAGTTGACCCAGCCAAGATGGAGGCCGGCAGCCACAGAGCAAGCAGCATCGGGTGTGGCTGGGCAGGGGCGGGGGTGGGGCAGCGGCGGGAGTGGCAGTGGAGGTGGGGCAGGTGGGCAGGAGCAGTGAGGTGGTGGGGGCAGGGCAATTTTCTTTTCTTTTTTTGAAATAGTGTCTTCATCCTCCACCTACTGATGCTAAAATGATCCAAGACAGCTGAGGACAGTGGAGGGTGGGGGCAGGGGGACTCCTGGAAGAAAGTCTGCCTAAAACCAAGGTCCACTCTGAGGGCAGCAGAGCCAAGAGCTGAGGGGACAGATTTCAGCTGCACGGTCACACCCCTGATGCCAGTGACAACCTTGGCCCCTCAGGTCTGGGCCCTAATTAAAGTTCTCTTTCATTCTGGTTAAGCAAGCTTAGCAAGTATTTGGCGGCTATTAAAGAAGTCCTCGCTCTCGCTCTCGCCACTGCGATGACCTATTAGTGCCTTTGTATACCTATTAGCTGAGGTAACGTAGGTCTGTCTGACCCTGACCCGGGCTCTTTCCTGCAGTCCCAGCCTCCTCTGAGTCCCCACTCTTGCTTAAGTGCAGGGCAGTTGGGCTCGCTCTTCTCCCTCCCACGTTAAATCCAGAGCGAAGATATCAGAAGCTGAATGTCTCATGTGTCCATTCACTGAGGGGGTGTGCAGACATCTGTTTGACTAGCCTCAGTGCTGTGTGCAGCTACAATGAGGGCCAGCCTCTGTCTTGGAGCGATGGGCACTTTTACGAGCTGGGCAGGTGGGCAGGATGCAGCTGAACTCCCATGGCGCCTGGGCTGGCTCTCTGTCATCTCTGCACCCTGGATCCTGCCAGCACGGCTGCGAGCAGGAGCTCAGCCAGTGGTCTTGAACTGTGCTCCGTGGCCGAGATCAAACATGGCAAACCAATTCAAAGCAACAGAATCCACTTCTCACAGCTGGGGTGGGTCACAGATGCCATCTGAGCTGCCTCTTACTGGGGGCTTTGGAATGCAGAACTGGGGAAGGTGCCTTTTGTTCAGCCACTTTGCCCCTTAATCCATTTAGCTTGCTGAGTGGCAATTTTTTTTTTCTTCTGGCATAAGAAAGGTCTTTGGTCATCCCTTTAACTGGGGGG
Source organism: Murina feae (assembly GCA_004026665.1). Lineage (NCBI taxonomy): Eukaryota > Metazoa > Chordata > Mammalia > Chiroptera > Vespertilionidae > Murina > Murina feae. Next base: position 9,305 of record PVJC01034670.1, on the reverse strand, counting down.
TGAGGGGGAGGGGTGACGAGGGAGGGTGAGGGAGGGCTGCAGTGGGGCCCTGGAGGCTGGGCCAGGGTGACCTGCTGGGTCACAGCAGCTACCAAACTAACCCCGACAGTCAGTTCCGTGACAGGCGGTCGGCACCACGTCACCCCCAGGCACCAGGCCAGCCTCCAGGATGGCTGGGCTCCCTTCCTGGACCACCGGCATCCAAAAGTCCGCCTAGCATGGACTCTCCAGAGGTGGCACAGGGCCTCTTCCTGTGCTCCTGGGATGGCGGGCAGGTGGCCAGCAATAGGCAGAGGTCCAGTCAGCCTCGGTGCCAGATCAGATCGGGAGGAGGGGCCACGGCCAGTGGCCCTGCTCCCAGGGGCCCCATGGAGCCCATGACATCTGCTGCCCCAGTTGTGGTTCCGGGTGGGCATGTGAGGGGCTGGTTCCTTCTGGGGGTGGTTGGCAACTTCAGTTCCTCCGCCCAGGCCAGGGGGGGCGGGCATCAGGGTGGAGAAGTTTTTCTTCACAATGTGGGAAAGGTGGGAGGGAGCACAGATGAGGGAAGTGGAGGCCTCTGGCTAGAAAAACACCATCAGAGCCAGGCGGCGGGGGCGGGGCAGGCTTGGGCAGCCTGCCATCAGCCCCTCACCCAGGCTGGCCAGGCACGCCAGGAGGTGGACATCACCTGAGGGATCCCAAGCACAGGCCAGGCTGAAGGACCCCGCCCCCCACCCTTCCCACCCCCAGCACACAAATTTTTGTGCACCGGGCCCCTAGTTATACTATAAAGTGGAGCAGAGACTGGTGCAAAAGGCAAGGGGAGACTTATGGTCAAGGAAGTGTTGGGGTTTTACTTGTGTGGTTGTTTTAGGTTGTTGAGGAGTTGGGCAAGAATTACAGCATATCTGTGGCCAGTAGAAAAGAACTGAGCAATCACCCAGGAGAAAAGGAATAAGTGGAAATGGGGCATCCTTTAATTGACAAGAGAGAAGGAGATCTAGGCTATAGGTGGAGGCACTGGTCTTCACTGAGCAGGGACTGCCCATTGTTGCAGGATGGAGGCAGAGTACAGACTCTATTCAGGGTTGAGTACATGGCTCTCAGAGGCAAGTAGGCTAATAATCGATGGTGGTAAAGGACAAATATAGTTCCAGTCTGATTTTTTCTACTATTTTCTTGGAAAAATTAAAGGCAGTGGTCAATTGACAAGATGCAGATGCCTTTTGGAGGTTAAGGAGAGAGCAAGCAAACGGTAGACAGAATCTTACAGGCTCGAAGAGCAAATTGAATAAGAACACATGGAGGAGTACCAGAAAGAGCTGAGGGCCCACTTGAGCTTAGTGGTAACAATCCAATGTTTGCTGGTTTTTCCAGCCACTCTTCACTGCTCTCGGGCAGGGATGAAGGATCAGGCATGGGCTGAACCAGTACTGAGGAAAATAGAAGGGTGAGGCAAAGGGAGTTCAGGATGTAGGTAAGTCCTTGGGGTTGAGCACAGATCCTCAAGTCCTCTGGCCTCATGATGAATTCCCTTCAGGAATTTTTTTATTTCCTAAGAGCCTCAATGAAGGACCATCCCAATCTGTCAGGGCAGTTCTTATAGTATAGAACCTCAAAAGGAAAGGGGTTGAGGCCTGGGTCTCTTTCCTCAGGGAGCTCTTTAGTCCTATACGTACCCACTGCTTCCCCAGGGGCCAGCACTTCCCATCAGGGAGTATAAGAAAGAGTGAAGATTGCTAAGTCCCAAAGGTTGTTTCTCCCCCAGCACCCAAGCAAATTGAGCCCCTTGTGGATTTTCCTCCTGAAGAATCAAGAGCTCCTCATGGCAATGTTCTCTATCTACCTGATATTGAGTGAGACATTGGGGTGGGCTGGGGCCCTACATTAGCAGGTGGAAGACAAACTAGAAAAAACCAAGTGATCTATTTGTGCCTCCATCACAGAAGCTCGGGTTACACTCTTCATTCAACAGAATTTAACAACGCAAACCAGCCACTCTGCCAGTCAACAAAAATGACTTCAGTCTTAAAGATATTGCTATTTGCATGCAGAATACAGTCAGGAGAACTGGTGCAAAGACAGGTGAGGCTTGGCTTTGGCTAAGGAGATGAAACCGATGTGAAGTATAGGGACAATCAAGGAAAGCACTGCTTGCATGTGTGTGATTGATGGGCTGGTCCTAAAAAGCAACTGCTTAGGTTGGCTACAGTGTTCCTGCTCTTTGCTGTGTCCACCTCATCCCCAACCAGATAGCCAATGGCCTCAGGCTGGTCCCCCTGTGGGAGCCACACTTGCCCTGCCTTCCCAGCTGGCTCCCTCCACACCTCTTCAGATCCCAATCAAAACCAATTTCCACTTCTTCTAAGTACTCATAGGAGACCAGTGCCAACCTGATCAATTAATTCAAGCTAATGCAAATTACAGCTTAATATGGTACCCTTCCCAGACAACATTTACATTTTTAAAAGTGGAAAGCAGGAGTTCCTTTCTCAGCCCCTCTGAGGTCAGACCTGGAAGGTCCATCTCTTCCTTCTGATCATCAAATATCACATGGGCAAGAGGCACCAATGTCAAATCTTTCCGTAAATCCAGGAGATTTCCATATTAATAAAATATGCTTAAATGCATTTGGTTATTGCCTGTATTACTTTAATATATGCAGATGAGATTCTCTGATTAATCAAAATGAACCTATGATATTAGTTTGCTTAATTTCCTCTTCTGCTCCAGGGAAAGTGAGTTCCCTAAGACAAGCAGAGAGAAGAGGAGGTGCCTGCTCATCACCAGCACGGAGGACCTCTGCCCAGGACTGGCAGCCCTGCCCAGTCCACCACGGGCCTTCTGTGCTCATCTGGGTGCCAGGCAAGGCTTGCTCTAGTAGCCTCTGTGCTTCTGGGAGAAGCAGAGGGCGTCCTAAGCTACAGAAAGGACCCAGCTTCGGAAAGAAGTCTGACATGTGCCATGTGACTCTCACCCCAGCAGGAAACATGGTGGGGATGTGTGAATCCACACTTTAGGGAGCCAGACCTGTTGATGCTCAGGTTTGTCATAAGAAGTCCTAAGCCTGGTACAGATATGGTAGTTAAGGCCCAAACAAGCTTCCCCAACTTCTCTCAGCTTTCCTCGGTCTGTGAAAAACCCAGCCTCTTGCTTGTCCAGGCACTTGTTGCCTGCCCTCCCACCAGAATGGAGAGAAGCTGACTCTTATGCTCCAAAGGAAGCAGAGGGCAGCAGCTGGGGCCACTGCCCAAGGAGCCCCTGGACAGCCTGGAGACCAGGCTGAGCAGCAGGCATGGAGGGGCTGCCCGTGCAATGACACCGAGGCTCCCAGGGACTTCGGTGGCCTCTGTAAACACTCACCCATCCATCCATCCATGCATGCAGTCATCCATTATTTTTTAGCTTGAGAAACCAGCAAGCAGCCCTGCTCCCAGACAGAACTGATGACCTCAGGAGGAGTGGGACACATCCTTCCCCAGGTGGATGCATTCCCTGCTCACTAGTGAGCCAGGGCATGGTATTACTGTGAGGAGTTTCTGTCTTTAGGGGTGAAGCATCTCCCCTAGGGGCGCGGTGAGGAGCAGCATTACTGAGGGTGCTCAGTGCTCAGGGAGCAATGCCAGGGGAAAGGAGGGAAGCGGAATTATCAGGAAGAGAAGTTGCACTAGGATGTGGTCTCTTTGAAGGCCTCTTTCTCCCTTATTACCACAGAGAAATAAGGAAGTATATAAGAATTTAGAGGTGCTTCACCCCTTTAGGGGTGAGTCCAGCATCATCCTGTGAAGACAAAGCAAAGAGCTGTGACCTAATACCTCGCTCAGGTGCCAGAGCACCCACCACGGTCCCACCCTCAGGCCATTGCCTTGTTCCTTTTACAAACACAACACTCTCCTGAGTTAATCTTCCGCTAAATGTCTCCATGCTTCTGGAACTTCAATTACAGTCCTCTCCGCCCTCAGGCAGATGCCGAGGTGCAAATATAGTTTAAATCATCACACACATTTTTTTCAAGTGCTTCCTCACGCTGGTACTATCTCCCCACCTCTGCTTTGGTCAAGGTCCCCTTTCCATTTGTCTTCCCTTCCTTTCTCTCCAAAGAGCATAGCAGGACAGGTTTCCCCCACGCATGGCCCTCTGAAGTTTCCTCTCCCTGCACACTCTTGCCTCAAGGATTCTCTCCGGTTTCAGCTGCTGGTTTCCACCTCCCAGTTATCTCCCAGTTGACTTGAATCTCTTTCTTGCTTTCTGTTGCTCCCCAAGATACAGTGCATCAGAACTTGACTGCTCCCCAGGCCACCACCCTTCTCTGAAATGCGGACATATGCCCGTACCTCGGAGCTGGCCCATCTTGGACAAAACCAGCTGGAGGTCTGGCTTCCAGGAGCTGCAGGCCCAATCACAGGCCCACGCCTGCCTTCACATGCCTCATTCCTGGGAAGAGAAGCTGGATCATGAGCACTTTCTTAGGATGGAAAAAAGACTCAAGAAGGTTGGTATTCCAGCTTCACGAAGGGCCCAGGGCTCCCATTATCTCCTTCACATTCCCAGTGGATGTCACTTCCCTCTGTGCCTTTGAGGCAATAAGACCTCCAGACTCTACAAAGAAGTAACTCAAGGCTGAATTACCTATCGCTGCCACACGTGTTTTTCCTTCTGGTCTGTGCGGGACCAGGCATAGGAGACGGCGCTTCCAATGCCAGCTCAAGCCTTCCTCCCCAACGCTGTGCTGCCTTCACATGGGAGATTTCTTTTTCTTTTGCTTCAAGTGCAGAAAGGGCTGAGTAAATCATGCTCCTCTTTTTATGATAAATCATCCTCACTTTGTGTTAGATTTAAAGAACAAGTGAAAAAGCGTATAAAGAAAGAAGCAAGGAGGGTTTCTCATTTAAAATATTGTCTGTTAGGCTGTCCTACCTCAGACCTTCCCTCATTTGACCCTAAAATATAAATCACAGGGGGAAATCAAAGACATCTGAAAGTTGTAAAACCTAAGACTTACTATAACCTATTGCTTGACTTCAGGAGAGCCTCTGCTACCTGCCAGGTCGGTAGAGCTGGAGTGTGAAATAGATGGTGAGGCCAGGCCCCTGTCCAAGAGGAAATGGTCTGCCTGCTGCTTCAGTGCTGCAGAAAGCAGACATGGGGGGGGGGAGAGGGGCGCGGTGAGGAGCAGCATTACTGAGGGTGCTCAGTGCTCAGGGAGCAATGCCAGGGGAAAGGAGGGAAGCGGAATTATCAGGAAGAGAAGTTGCACTAGGATGTGGTCTCTTTGAAGGCCTCTTTCTCCCTTATTACCACAGAGAAATAAGGAAGTATATAAGAATTTAGAAAATACACTCCTGTATTTTTCTTTTCTAAAAAATAAAAAATTATACTTAAAGATATATGGTATCTCAGCTAATAAATAAGACAAGGAAATAAATAAAGGGTGTGCAAATTGGGAAGGAAGAAATAAAACTGTCTTAGTTCACAAATGGCATGATCAGCTATATAGAAAATCCAAAAGAATCAACAAAATAAACTTCTGGAACTAATAACTGATTATAGCAAGGTTGGAGGATACAAGGTTAATGTACAAAAGTCAATTGCTTTCCTATGTGTCAGAAATGAAAAGTGGAATTTGAAATTAAAAACACAATGTCATGTACCTTAACAGCTCCAAAAATGAAATATTTAGGTATAAGCCTAAAAAATATGCACAAAAGTTATATAAGGAAAAATAAAAAGCTGTGATGAACAGCACCAAAGAAGAACTAAATAAATGGAGAGATGTTCCTGGATAGGAAAATTCAATATTGACAACATGTAAGTTCTTCCTAATTTGACCTGAAAATTCAAGGTTATACCACCAATCAAAATCCCAGAAAGTTACCTTTATTTTAAAGTTTATATGGCTCAGAAAAAGGCCTAGAATAGCCAACATAATGTTGAAAGGGGTGGGGTGGGGGGAGGAGAAACAAAGTTGGAATGTCACTAACCAACTTCAAGGCTTTTAAAGATAGTAGGGGCCCGGTGCACAAAAATTTGTGCACTTGGGGGGGGGGGGGTCCCTCAGCCCAGTCTGTGCCCTCTCACAGTCTGGGACCCCTCAGAGGATGTTCACCTGCTGGCGTGCCTGGCCAGCCTGGGTGAGGGGCTGAGGGCTGTTTTCAGGCTGCCCACAGTCCCTTCAGGGTTCGGGTCCCTACTGGGGTGCCTGGCCAGCCTGGGTGAGGGGCTGAGAACCGTTTTCAGGCTGCCCACAGCTCCCATTGACCCAACGTCCCAGCAAGGCTGGCTGGAATCAGGTTTCTAGGGTTTATTTATCTTCTATAATTGAAACTTTGTTACTTTGAGTAGAGGCCTAGACAGGCAATGAAGCCTCCTGTTTGCTTCAGCTCCATGGCTTCTATAATTGAAACATTGTTGCCTTGAGCAGAGGCCCACTTGGCCTAGGCAGGCAGTTTCATCGCTGGTGCAACGAAAGCCTCCTATTTGCTCTAGCTCCGTGGCTGCCGGCCACCATCTTGGCTGGGTTAATTTGCATATAGCTGCTCTGATTTGGCTGGGGGAATGGCTTGGCTGGTGGGCATGGCTTGGGTGTCTCAGAGTGATGTTAATTTGCATGTTACTCTATTAGATTAGATAATAATCAAGACAGAGAAGTATTGGCAAAAGATAGACAAATGTATCCACAGAACAGAAAGAAGAGCCCAGAAATAGACTTACATAAGCATAGTCAACTAATCTTTAACAAAGGAACAAAGACAATACAATGGAACAAAGACAGTCTTATCAACAAATGGTGCTGGAACAACTGGCCATCCACATGCAAAAATATGTACATAGACACAGACCTTACGTCCTTCACAAAAACGAACTCAAAATGGACCACAGGCATAGATGCACACTGTAAACCTCCTAGAAGCTAACTAGGGACCTGGCTGGCATGGCTCAGCGGCTGAGCCTCGACCATGAACCAGGAGGTTACAGTTCAACTCCTGATCAGGGCACATGCCCAGGTTGGAAGCTCAATCCTCAGTAGGGGGCGTGCAGGAGGCAGCAAATCAATAATTCTCTCTCATCATTGATGTTTCTATCCCTTTCTCCCTTTCCCTTTCTCTCTCCAAAATCAATTTTTAAAAATTGTAATTAAACCATTTTTTTAAAAAAGATAACATAGGAAAGAACCTAGATGACCTTGGGTATGGGGATTACTTTTGATACACCACCAAAGACATGATCCATGAAAGTCAGAAACGGTAAACTGGAATTAATTAAATATAAAACTTCTGCTCTGAAAATGCAACATCAAGAAAATGAGAAAACAAGACACTGACTGGGAGAAAATATTTGCAAAAATTAAGTATATTCTTATCACATGATCCAGCAATTACACTTTTTGGTATTTACTCAAAGAGTTAAAAACATGTCCTCACAAAAAGACTGCACACTGAGGCATGTTTATAACAACTTTATTTATAATTGCCAAAACTTGAAAGCAACCAAGATGTCCTTCAGTAGATGAATGGAATAGTAAACTGTGATAAATCCAGACAACAAAATATTATTCAGCACTAAAAATAAATGAGCTATCAAACCATGAAAAGTTTAGAGGAAATGTAAAGTGTATTACTGCATGAAAGATGCAACTGAAGGGCTACATACTGTATGATTCCAACAATATGACATTATGGAAAAAGCAGAACTATGGCAATAGTCAAAAGATCAGTGCTTGCTAGAGGTTAGGGAGGGAAGGGGATGAATTAGTGGAACAAAGAGTCTTTTAGGGCAATCAAAATACTCTGCATGATACTGTGATGGTAGGTACACATCATTATACATTTGTCCAAACCAATAAAACGTACAAACCAAGAATCCACCCTAACATAAACTACGGTATTTGGATGGTAGTGATGTGTCACTGTAGGTTAATTGTAACAAATGTACCACTCTGGTGGGAGATGTTGGTAATGGCGGGGGTTATGTATGAGTGCGAAATCTCTGTGCCTGCCCCTCAACTTTTCTGTGAATCTAAAACTGCTCTAAAAATAAAGCCTATTAATATTTTTAAAGGGTATAGAATTGAGTTAAGAAAGGGGAAAGTTATTTGCCAGCTACTGCAGTCTACTAAATATAAATCTAAATTGCTGTAAATATGATTGCAAACTAAATAAAAATTTCAGAAATAATTTTTGAAAGAGAAGAAGCCATGCAATGTAAAAATAACTATTTTATAATGGGCTAATAATCCGGACAGATACTCCTGCAGGAAACAACTAAAAATACCAGGCCAATGGAAGTGAGATTGGAAACCCAGTCATTTGTTCTGAGGGTGTCTGTCTATCTCTGCAAACATGAGCTTCACTTTTGACATCAAACTTCAGGGTCTGAACTAGACAAAGCGGCAGATGTCACACCAACATTTACCCAGTGACCCTTCCCGCATAACGATGAGATCCCAAAAGACTGTGTCTTCAAGATAAGGGTGAACCAGAAGTAAAAACCCTAACCAGCACCCCAGGAAACTAGGAGAGAAGTTGCTTTGGCACTGATCACAGAAACTTACCTGAGAGGTTACAAACACAAGCAGCTCTGAAGCAGATTTGTAGCTGAAATTCACATACTTTGGTTGAGGATAAAAAAAAAACAAACACTTTATGGCATGAATTGAATTTCACATGGTCTAGACTGGTAGTTCCCCTACGTGTGCAATAGAAGTAAAACTAAATGGTCTCTAAAGAATTCACCTCCATACTATGCTCCAAACAGTCTCTAAAAATAATATCTATGAGGGCAATGATAGTCATATAGTCAAAAATAATAAAAAGGTTAACGTAAAAAGAGTGAGAATCAGTAGATAACAAAAAGCAGTAACAGATCCACAAAGACTTCAGGTACTAGAATTATCAGAGCAGATAAAATGCAATCACACTTACTTTATTTAAATAGTGTAAGACCAATTTTAAATATGCAATAAATCTCTGCAAGGAAACTTTAAGAATTATAGCATGTTTTTAAAATAAATAGAATGTTTAGAGATTTCTTAGAATAAAAACAATGGATAGGTGGGTATAACAGCTGACAGACATAGATCAATAGAGAACTTGTGAACTACATACAACAGAAGAAATGATTCAGAACATGGAACAGAGTCTCGACAAAAAAAGGGAGAGAGAATAGGGGAGTGGCAATAATTGAAGTATAATGGCTAAGACCTTTCCAGTATTAATGAAAGACACAGATTTAAGGAGCCAAACATATCCTACAGATGAATAAAAAGAAATCCACACTCGGTTTCAACATCAATAAACTGAAGAACATAAAAGAAATTTTTTAAT
>PVJC01034669.1:0-18683 GCA_004026665.1 Murina feae | reverse complement strand
TTCCCACTTCCCTGTGCCACCAAGGGGTCTGGGAGCTGCCAAGCAGGACCCTGGCCCCTACAGCCTTGCTTTCCCACTCCCCGGTGCCCCGCAAAGGGCCTGGGCAGCCACCAACCAGGCCAAGACCCCCCCCGCCACCTCTTACCTGCTTCCCAGTGCCCTCCAACCCTGCCGCCTCTTTCCCATCACGGGTCCTGGGTCCTGCGCTGTCCCGCCCTGCAGCCGCTCTGTGCACTCAGGAGGCCCCTCAGCCCGGCCTGTGCCCTCTCGCAGTCTGGGACCCCTCAGGGGATGTCCACCTGCTGGCGTGCCTGACCAGCCTGGGTGAGGGGCTTTAAGGCTGCCCACAGCTCCCATTGACCCAACGTCCCAGCAAGGCCGGCTGGACGCAGGTGTCTGTGATTTATCTCCTATAATTGATGCTGTTCCTTGAAGGCCTGGGTTTATCTTCTATAATTGATACACTGTTCCTTTAAGGCGGCCTTCTAACTACTAACGAAGCCTCCTCTGCTTCACCTCACAGCGTCTATAATGAAACAATTGTTACTTTTACTGGTTAGGCTGGAGCTGCTCTTTCCTTCAGCTCCGGAGGATTCTATGATTGTTACATTGTTTCAAATGTTTCAAATCTGTCTTTCGCTAGAGCCAGTTTAAGTGGAGAGGCCGCAGCTTCACTTTTGCTCCTGCCACAATGGAAACTGCCGTTTACTCAGGTCCGTGAGTGGCGGCCGCCATGTTGGCTGGGCTAATGTGCATACAGCCGCTCTGATTGGCTGGTGGGCGTGGCTTACCCTGTCTCGGAGAAACGGTTAATTTTAATATTTCACTTTTATTAGTTTAGATTATAGTAGTTATTTTTATTTATAACAATGTTATTAATTACACTTCGGCAGACATAGGGAAGATGTAACCACTACAGTTATTTTACTTTCTTGCTCTTCCTATTACACTTAAAAAAAAATTCAGTGGAAGATATGCACAAAAAAATCAAGCTATTCCTCTATCTATGGAAAATATAATTTAAAAAGAGAAAACATTTAGATAGACTATTTGACTTTGGTAATGTGACATTGTTTTTCACTTAATATACAAGATACTTTTGTGGTGAGAAGTTCTACCTTAATTAAAGAGATTTTTATAAAAAATTATGTTCTTTATCTTTTGTCTTTATGACTAATATTTTAATTGAGCATATAAGTATGTGAAACTTCAATACAAATTTTAAAAGATCCTTTCAATATGACTTGCCTTAAGAAAATTAAAGCATTGTCTGCAATTTTTATACATGTTCAGAGAAGCAATTTTATGATAGAACAGCTTCTTTACATAATGTGCTTATGGACGTGTTTTTCACGTGGGTGGATTTTGATTGTATTCATAAGGATTCCTGTTCCATCTCCCTAAACCAATCTCAGCAATACAGTTGTGAGCCCTGGTGCTTATTCATCTCACTGATTTCCACAGGCCTTTATGGGAACCACATTGCCAAAATGTTGCTCATGGAAGTGATGTGGAGAAAAGAACCATGTTACTGATTTGTGGCAAGTCTATAAAATACCTGATTTATTTTTCCTTGTCCCTGAAAAGGATCTACCCCTATTGTTGAATCAATTAAGTTTGAAATGTATTGGTTTAGATGTATGGTGTTACCCAGATCTCTGAGAAGTACAGATCTTTATCTCATTGATACTGCAATAGGTTCTAGTTGACATATTGGTGAAAGCCTGCCTCTTTGTCCTTAGACATATTTACATAACATGTATGCAAAGGAAACTGGCTAGTTTAACTTCCCAATTTTACCTGTGTCAGGAACAACTTCTGTAGCTTGTCAACTGGCCTTCACCCCTTAGACATTCATAGGAGACATGATGTATCCAAGAGGACTCTGAAAGTGAACCTTTAAATCAAGAGAAAAAGGAGCTGGACTAATCAATAGGGTGGCTTCCATTTATTTCTTTCTTCTCTCCAGGCAGAGTCCCCAGACATAACAATGAATCTATCTAGTCTAAGTCAAACTGATACTATTAAAGGTTATTTGACAAATATTTTGACTCACACAGAAAGAGCTTAATTTACATCTGTATATTTTCACCTCCTGCACAGACTTTTAGAAAAATAAAAATTAGCTCCACCAGGTGCCTGGCGCTCTGTTGTTTCTATCAATTTCATCATTGCCATAAATTTTTGTCAGGGATTTGATAAATGCTTCCTTACCCAGGTTTTGGTAAGGAAGAGAAAATGCAGGGTCCCATTTAGGAACTCTTATTGTTTCTTCAAAGATTCAATAGCTTCTGTTACCTTCATGGGCTGACATATTTATAAATAAGAAACTTTATATTTCCTAGAATATTGATAACTTATTATTAGTGGATTGTTTTTTATCTTTGGAAGGAACCACTGAAGCATATTTGTAAATTTCAGATGTGTCAATTTCAAGGCAATGTCCATATATATATTCTAGATATCTAGATAAAAAATCTTAACAATAATACCATTTTTCCTAATAACTTTTAAAAAGTATCAACTTAAAGTAAATCAGAATGCAAGCAAGCAAAACTATTAGATAGAATCACTTAATGGAAAATTAAAAAATAGAAGACTGCTTATAAATATTGATACTATAAAGAGATCAATTTACTATTGCACTGGAAATGGAGACTCTTCAGCAAACCTCAGATAGAGAGGTGAAAACAGCATGAAAAATTATCAGACCCATTTGTATTTGTTGAAAATGATATTTTATTCTTTTTGCTAAAATCCAATTTCTCTATATAAAAGCCTAAGCCACCATTACAACCAAATGACCAGAATGACTGGTTGACCAGTTGCTATAATGCGCACTGACCACCAATGTGAGGGGGCAGACACTCCATGCAGGAGTTTCCCCCTAGTAGACAGTGCACTCCCACAGTCAACCTCCCATGCCCCCCCCCCCAGCCAGCCAACCTCCCCCGGCCTCTACCCTCTACCCCCACCTGACCACCCCCTCCCATCAGCCTCGATTGGGGGGGCTGGCAGGCCAACCTCCTGGGGTCCTCCCCCTGCCCAGCCAACCCCCCAATAGGCTTCGATCATTGGCCAGGCCAAGGGATCCCACCCGTGCACAAATTTGTGCACTGGGCCTCTAGTCTTTACTATATTTTGATGTGATATATTCTATTCTAGACTATATCTCAAAGTTTTACATTTTTTATCACCTCTTAATTCCAACTGCTTTTTTTTTCTTGGCTTTATATTTTGCATGGTAGAGAAAAGGATTATCTAAATTAATAAAAGTGTAATATTTAAATTAACTGTCTCTTCGGGACAGGTAAGCCATGCCCACCAGCCAATCAGAGCGACTGTCTGCAAATTAACCCAGCAAGATGGCGGAGGCCCACCACACCAGGGTCCAGCAGGGCAGATGGGTGGGAGGAGGAGGGCAGGAGGAGCGAACAGGCCCCAAAGTTGCGGCCTGGAAATAGACAGATCGCGGGGGCAAAGCCTCTGCATGTGCTTGCCCCCAAGGTCTCTTCTGGTTGGCAGCTGCAGCTTGCAGGGCTGGAAGCAGCCCGGCTGGAACTTGCCTGGCCGGCTCCAGGCCCTGCAAGCCGCTGCTGCCACCTGGAAATGACCACGGGGGCAAGCACACGTGGAGGCTTAGCCCAAGGTCCGTCTATTCCCACACCACAGCTGCAGGGCCGGGAGCTGGCCATCCAGGTCCCAGTGAGGGCCTCCAATCGGTTTCAGGCAGGAGTCTCCTGTGAGAGGCCCCTGTCTCCCTTCAGAGTTGAGGTGAACCCCCAGGAGCCAGGAGAGGGAGAGATGGGCAGGGGGCAGATGGAGGGAGCAGCAGCCAGGGAGAGTCTGGGGGGAAGTAACCAGGTGGGGGAGAGGTGGAACACGATGGAAGGAAGAACTTTATAAAAGAGTCAGTGGACAGCAGTGTTAAAAAAGAGGATGTATGAGTGAACTGTAGGGCCTATAATGAAAACCAAGTATAGTTGTGTACTGGGGACAGATTTTAAAAGTAGAAGGCAGAAAAGAAAAAAAGATAAATGATAGTGGATAATTAGGCAGGTAGATAGCTAGGTATTAAAACAGTGGCAGTAATCAGAGAAGAATGTATGGCAAAGGTAGGATGAGAGAAAAAGAGGGAGGGAAGAAAAGTTATAAAGGGGGAGTTGATAGAGCTTAAAAGGAGAATGGGAAGAAGGAAGGAATGGGGGAAGGCGCAAAGCAGGTCAGAAGGAGGAAGTGAAGAAAAAAATTAAGGTGGGAAGGAAGGAAAAGGGGAAGATGGGCGGGGATAAAGATAAAGGAAAGAAGGAATGTGGGAAGGGAAGGAGGGTAGTAGAAAAATGGGAAGAATGATGATGGAACAGAAGTAGGAAATGAGGAAAGAAAAGATTATAAATGATGAGTCAGTAGGAAAAGTGTTACATAAAGGAGAAAAATTGTGTGAGAGGAAGAAGCCAATAAGGAAGTCAAACACAATTGTGAGTGAAGAGGATAAGATTAAAAAAGAAAGGGCCAGCAGGGGAGGGCAGTTAGGGGGATCAGGCAGGCAGGCAGGCAGAGTGGTTAGGGCAGGCAGGCAGGTTAGCGGTTAAGACCCAGAGGTCCTGGATTGTGAGAGTCCCCAAGAACTCCATATTGGAGAGGGTGCAGGTTGGGCTGAGGGACAGCCCCCCTGTGCACGAATTTCGTGCACCGGGCCCCTAGTAAAATTATAAGAGGAAAGTGAACTTTTTCTTTCATAAATATTGATCTTTCTCATGGTAGTATTTGATGTCTTTTCCTGGGAGTTTATTTACTGTCATGTTTCAGTTTTGTTCACGAGATGACTCACAAATCTTCAGTGCAATTGTTTCTCCTGTAGACTTCATGTCTGCCCATCTGCTTTTTAATACCTCTGCTTGGGTAGCATCTGAAATGCAACAGATCCAGAAGCTGGCTAAACTAAACTGCCTAGCCACCTTCCAAAGTTTCTCCCTCTCAATGCACTTCAAAAAGTAAACAAATTAATAAAACTGAATTTTCCATGTATGCCCCACTTTACAACTCATGGTAAAATCAGAAATCCAGTTAATTACCAAACACAAACACTCTCTCTTAGGCTGGTATTCTATCTCACATCACCTTCCTCACTCTCTGGGCTTACGTTAACAGTCCCCTAACACTAACTGTGTTAGTATAACGTAAGTGGCAATTATCAATAAAGGGATGAATGGATATTTTTACTTAAAGATGTACAAACTGCTTCTGTTTCGTTTGTCTTCTTGTTTCTCAGATAACAGTGATTGAAATTAAATGTAATTATTCCGATCCATCTTGTTAGTAATAGACCTGAAGCGGTGGCAGTGATGGCTGCTTTCTTTACCAACTGCTCATAAACATTCTTTTAAGCATTTTACCTTTTAGCTTAGCTCTCCTTGCTAGAAGAATAAACTGTACTTTCTCCTTAAAAAAATCAGACCTTGCAGATCATTTTTAACACCCTTGTTCTTCATGTACCTGGTAGTTGAACAAGCACAACTCGGGGGATGTAATCAAGATTCAATTTCATTTTTGGCTCACACTACTTTTTTAAATATATTCAGCAGGGACCGTCCTCTTCTCTCTTCTTATAACTAGATAAAAACACAGGCGGCTCTAGTGATATTTTTCTACTCATAGAAAGTTCTTTATTTGCTTTCTTATGGACTCAATTCAGTAACTGTAGTCGTATATAATGATCAGAACTGTAGGCTTAACTGAAGTTAAGTCCCTTCATGCATCAACCAGAGAGGAGGCCCTGCAGAGTGGCCTCGGGCTTTCTGATTTCTTTATTTTCTTGTGGTGATTCACCTTATTTTGTCACAATATGGCTTTACACACACTGCATATGCCTTTTGGTGCTTAGGGCTAACTCTTGGTTGCTTTTATGGGTACTGAGACCCGCCTCCCCTGGGAACTCTGGACACCCTGCCCAGGACCTTGGTGATGCTAATTCTCCCAGGTGACAACTCCCCCACAGCTTTGGTTTCTGGTGTTCATTCCACACTCTCTTCTCTGGCTCCGTTATTCCCAAGTCTCAAGTGTCTTCTTGGGCAGGTGTAGCATGGACCAAAACGTAACAGCCTTCTTTGTAGTTCATCAGAAACATTATATGTTCTTTGCTCTCCTCTTCTAAGTGGGACACAGCTCATCCCCCCTACAGCAGGGGCTGTTTCTTCTCTACCTGCCCCCTGCAGTGTTATACATTTTTATCTCTGATGTATTTATTTTTTAACATTTTTATTGGCGGTGTCATTAGTTAATAAAATTATGTAGGTTTCAGGTGTACAAGTCTATAATACATCATATGTATATTCTATTGTTTGTTCACCACTCCAAGTCATGTCTCCTTTAATTATTCCCCCTTTACCATCTTTTACCTCCCCTCAGCCTCCTCCCGCCCACCCCTTTCTCTCTGGTAATCACCATACTGTTGTGTGTGTCTAGGAGATTTTTTTGTTTTGCTTTGTTTTTGCTTACTTCCTTCACCTTACTTCAGTTGGAAAACATTATGCTAATAAGCCATATTAAGGAATAAGCCAGAGGAAGACAAGTACCATATAATTTCACTCATATGTGGAATCTAATGAACAAAATAAACTAAAACAAAATAGAAACAGACTTATAGATAGAGAACAGGATGACAAATGTCAAAGGGGAGTGGTGTTGTAGGTATGGAAAAAAAGGGGCTGTTTCTTTACCCCCACTGCCCTGCCCATCCTCACCACTTGTGCTTCTTAGTGGAGATCAAGCACCGATTTGTAACATCTTTCTAACAGATGGGACAATGTCAAATATAAGAAGTATCCCATGAAGCTGCCTTCCTCTTGGCTTAGGAGACAAGGGAAGAAATTGCATAAAATTACTTATGGCCATATTTGCATGCTAGATAAAGCAATCACTATTGTGTACTCAACTTGGTGTGAGAGCAATAGATAACAGACCAACATATTGAGATATAGATAGAGAATCAAATATGTCAGGTAGATAGATAGATAGATAGATAGATAGATAGATAGATAGATAGATAGAAAGATGACAGATAGATAGATAGATAGATAGACAGATAGATAGATAGATAGATAGATAGATGATAGATAGATAGATAGATAGATAGATATGGATGGATACACGTATATATAAATCAAATACTAGTACAACCAAAAACACATGTTAGAACCCATGCTGTAATCTGAGATATCCTGAAATACCTAAATCATCATTGAATGTGGTTTTGTTAGGGAAATTAACTTTCAGCACTTCAATCATGTGGAAATATTGATTTGCATATCAGAAATACATTATGTGATAGCAGATTAGCAAATTGGTTTGTCCTTATAATATATCGGCTTACAAGGTAAAGTGTGCGTGCCGTAGAAAAGTATCTCCTTCGAATGTGGTATTTTATATGGAAAAAAATTGCTCTTCTCTTAGCAGGTAACAGAGAGAAGGAAAACTAAGGCAAATGAAGTCTAAATAGTGACTCTAAGTGATGTGGCAGGAAGCCCTGCTAAGACTGTAACACTATGGTTTTGCCGCTCATGCACTTTCCTGTTTGCTTCCGGATTCTGGCCTGAATGAAGAGTTGGAGAGTTGTGATATTTATGCTTCTAGCCTGGTGTGTGACGCTCTATTGTTTCCATTTCTCCTTCCATTTCTTCCATTCATCCCAGCGAGCATGCTGAGTTCTCTCTGCTCTCTCCGCAAGATTCATGTATAAGTTCAGATGATATCTTCTCCACACTCAGTCTTTCTAGAATGAATACGTCTTATCACTTTGTCTCTATCCGTCAGCTCTTCTAGTCCCTGCATCATTCTCTTTGCTTTCTTTTATCCCTTCAAGACCTTTGTTATCTTTCTTCAGGTGTTTTGAGAACAGTGATAAATAGTGTGTCTATCCCTGACCTGTTGTGAATTGTGGAGCAGGCAGAAGTGTCTGAGCTGTCAGCACCAAGGCAGGATTAGACAAAAGAAGAAATTGGAGCCCGGCCATGGTGGCTCAGTAGTTGAGCATGGACCTGTAAACCAAGGGTTCGTGATTTGATTCCCAGAGCATATCCCTGGGTTGCAGGCTGGATCCCCAGTAGGGGGCGTGCAGGAGGCAGCCGATCAGTGGATCTCTCTCATCATTGATATTTCTCTCTCTCCCTCTCCCTCTCTCTCTCCCTCTCCCTCTCCCTCTCCCTCTCTCTCCCAAAGCTATAAAAAGAAAGTATATATTAAAATGAAAAACAAACAAACCAAAAAACAAGAAATTGGGAATGGTAGAGGTTAGTCAGGAACTGTGCCAAATTTTCAATAAGAAAAAGATTACCGAGAATAGTTACACAGGAAAAGTTGAGGAGAAAGACAGGGGGCAGTAAGGTGACCCAGAAATGTGTCCCCAGTAGCAATAGCCACCTCTTCTCTGGCTGGAAAGAAAAAGGGAGGAGATAGTATTACTGGCCTGGGAGCCAAAGACAGTAGGAGCGGGAACCTTGGTAACTTGTCCCAGAAACACTGGGGCCATGAACAGTGGGCTGTAGGATGAGGATGGAGCCAGTGTTTGTTGGGCGGGTTATCCTAGTCCTACCCTTCAGTCTTCTGCCAGGGCCCCAGTGGCAGCCATAGATAGAAGGGTAGGTGACATACCACAGAGCATACAAGGACAGGGATTTGCCAGAGAGTAAACATGTATGTAATAGGGAAAGGCATTACCAAGCACAACATGTAGTGGAGTCCAATTCTTTCGAAAGTGCATACTTAGACAAAAATAGATTAGACAGGTTAGTAAATAGCTAGAGAAAGAGAGAGAGGGGAAAAAGGAGAAAAGAAGTAGGCTATCTCTGGAAAAAGGAATTAGAGGTAAATTTTATTTTATAATTTTAAGTATTTTCCAAATTTTATAAATGAACACCCATTACATTGTCTGAAATATATCTAAAAGGTCAGTCCTAGCTATTTTTCTTGAGTTTTTCTAAATGTAGTCTTTTAACCGCGATTCAATGAAATTGTATTTATTAACTTTTGCTATTAACAACGTCAAAGGCAATTTGAAAATCTACATAGGTGCAGCCACTTATGCCCATTTAGTTTGTGCATATATAACCTGTTCTAATCCCCTTAAAGTAATTTATTTTATTGATGGTCTATGCTAATAAAATAATTGAACTTTAGTGTGAACTGGCCCCAGTTCAACATTATATTGAATAAATATAAAAGTGGGGCTCAGAGAAGCTGAGCGACTACTCATGCTTCCACAGTTAATTAGTGCAGCCCGTGTCCTGTGTGTTTTTAGGCTGATAGGTGGAAACTAGAACATGAACCCTTCTTCATAACCCTCAGTCCATTGTCCCTTCTACTTTAGTATACTCTCATTTACCTTATTTTCCCCAGACTTCCAGCACTTTATATGACTTATGCAGGGCACCACAGTAATAAGGTTTTTTTTTTTAAAAAAAAATACTAGCTTCTATTGCTAAGGTCTTAGACAAAAGTATTTGAACTTTCTTTCTCTATACCCATTTACAAAATGTTAACTATCGTGGGGGGAGGATTTAGCCTGAGAATAATTATACTGTAGTCTCATTTTAAACTTATTGGCAATTTAAAAATATGCCATTATCTGCTCTATTAGTTGTTCCATTTCTCAAACGTGCAGAAAACATCAATCGTCTGCCAATCCCTGGGCTCCTTTATCCTCTGCCACCATCACCTAGGAGGACAGAGTTCACAGAGCATAAGTCACTGGTACCTGGAGACGTGATTCTCAAGCTTGAAGGTGCACAGAATCAATAGGGAACAAGTTAAAAATTCAGGTTTCTTGGCTCGAGCCTCATAAATGACTATTAGGGGTATCGATGAGGTCTGAACTGTGTGCATGCTTATTAAGCACCAGTGAATGTTTCCCGATGGGGCGTCTGTGAAGCACACTTTTAGAAACACTGAAGGTATTAGCCACAGAGAAGGTGCTCAGCTTAGCACATGCTCCACTGTCTCTCATTGCTCTCTCACTGTGGACCAGGCTCCCCGCCAGGGGTTGAGACCTCAGACGTGGGAACACACCAAGCCTCAGCTCTTCATCAAGGTCGAATAAGCCAACTGCTCTTGCTTTCAACTCAGGGAATTAAAATCGGTGATGGTGGATAGAGCCATTGCCGCAGGGCGCTCTCACCTCCGGATATTTCCGTTTCCTTGGTGATTAGCCAAGCATGAGCCAGACAGCCTTCATGCAGAAAGAAAATGCGTGTGGTTTGGCATTTCATAACTTTCTTTTCCTTTGTGGACCCAGGAAACGAGGTACCTTGCTGAATTGTAATTCACAGCCACGGTGAAAGTTTTATGCTCCCTTTTCATATATAGCTAACACAATCTATCTTTTAATTATATTTATTGCAGTCCCAGAGTGCTACAGCCAGTCCTTCCAGAAAAGCAGCATGCTTCCCTGCTCCCTTGTTGATCCTGCACTCTTTATCTGGCACACACACTGAAGCATTTAGACGCGTACTGCTCATGGCTGAAACATAAGCAAATTGCTAAATTTCCTTTGGACTCATTTTATTGAACAGAATTATTCCAAAGGAAATCTTTGAATACATGACAATTTCCTTAGATTTGTATTAGGCTGCATGCATATAAATTTCACCATTACATGCATGAGGGACGCTGTCACTTCCAGCAGGAATTCTATCATCCAACCCTTCACACAAAGAAAACATAAAGACAGAGTGGAAAAGGGAAGAATTTAACCAGGTCTCTATCTTTGGCAACTTTCATGTTTTTCTTCTTTCATCCCTCACATAACAAAACAGCAAGAATAGGGAGGATAAGGCTGTGAGCAGAGCAGCTGTCCAGAATGACCTAGAAAGGTCTCTGCTTCAAACCTGCTTCCTACTGTTCCAGCAGCACCTGTATGTTCCTCAACTCCCCTCCCCAACCCACCCTAGTGGCTCAGCTGAAAAGTTAGACCTTTAGCTATTCTGATGACATGGCAGACTCACCGAGATGTAAGGTATTTCTAGGATACATTGAGTTCCTCCTCGGTGAATGGACAGATTTCAGTATTATGCTGTTTTTGAATCTGTACTGTGCTCCCACCTCACCCCTGTGGTTAGGGGATGTCATTGGAGGTTAGTGGGGGATCAGGACTTTCACCACTGCCCAGAGGTAGCCTGCCACAGCTCCTCTCTCTCCACACACTGTTTGTGGAGTCCACTTTAGTAAACAAAGAAGCACATCTACTCTTGCCGCCTGCTCACCTGACAGCTGGCAGTGTGGCTACAGTCCCAGTGGAGACCCAAAGCTCCCATGCTTGCCCAGCAGTCATGAGAGTCCCCTCTCTTTTCATGTCAGAGGAGGTTGAAGGGGAAGCTAGACTTCTCCCACCCAGCAGTACCAGGCTGTGCCTCCCTTCTCCTGCTGCGTGGGGTCAGGGGAAGCCAGCCAAAACAAAGGTTCACGGTGGAAACTACAACACCCTCCTCCAGATAAGCAATCCACATCTTCATAGGAAAGCAGCAGGAACATGGAAGAACTCAACAACACCATCAGCCAAGAAGATCTGTTTTGCTGTAGAACACTTAAAACAAGAAAAGCAGAATATGCATTCCATGCAAGTACCCATGGAACATGTATCGAAAAGACCATATGCTGGACCATAAATCAAAACTAAATAAACTCAGAAGGATCAAAATTATACAGAATGCATTTGCCTGCCACAGTGCAATTAAATTAGAAGCCAATAATAGAAAGATAACAAGAAAATCACCAAATACTTGGAAACTAAGCATTGTCCTTCTGTATAATCCATGGATTTTAAAAAAAGAATTCACAAGGGAATTTAAAAAAAGTAGAACTGAATGAAAATGAAAATGCAAGAATCAAATTTGTGAAACATAGTTAAAACAGGTCAAGAAGAAAATTTATAGCACTAAATGAATATATTAGAAAAAAGGATAGTCTCAAATCATAATCAACTCCCATCTTAACATCCTAGGAAAAGGAGAGACAAATACACTGAAAGCGAGAAAACAGAAGGCAATCACAAAGAGCGGAAATCAATAGAATTTTAAAAGGATGGAGAAAATCAATAAAACAAAGATCTGGTTCTTTTAAAATAACTACAAATGACAAACAGCTAGTAAGACTGACATAGAGAAAAGATACAAGTTGCTAATATCAGGGATAAAATAGGAAGTATCACTACAAACTGCAGACACTGCAGACATTAAAAAGATCAAAAGGGAATTACAATCAGCTGTTATATGTAAATTTAACAATTTAGATGAAAAGCACCTATTCCTCAAAAAACACAAAACTACCTCAGTTTACCCAATATTAACTACATAATTTTAATAGTTTGATAACCACCAAAGGACATGAATTAGTAATTTAACTCACCCAAACAGGAAGGCTCTGGTTACACTGGAGCTTTCCTCAAATACCTAAAGGAAAATGAACACTAGCCTTACATAATCCTTTCTAGAAAAATAGAAGAGAGAACTCTCCTCAATTAATTTTCTGAAGCTACTATTACCCTGATATTAAAGGTATCTAAGACAAAGACAGTATATACATCCACAAAAGAAAAACACACACACACACACAAAACAACTGAAGATCACTATCCATCATGATACAAATGCAAAATACTTTTAAATACTAGCAAATATAATTCAACAATATGTAAAAAATCATTCACATTAATAATTAATTTTTCCCCAGGGATGCAAAGCTGGTTCTATATTTGAAAATCAATCAGGATAATCTACCATATTAACTGGCTAAAGAAGAAAAAAAAATCACATAATTATATAAATAGATGTAGAAAAAGCATTTTATAAATTTAACATCCATTCGTGATAAAAATAAAACAAAACACTTAGAAAAAAAATGTAGGAATAGAGGGACAACCTCAATTTGATAAAGAGCATCTACGAACATCTTGCAGTTAACCTCATATTCAATGGTGAAAGACAGTGTTTTATTCATAAGATCAGAAACAAGGCAAGGATGTCTGCTCTCACTGCTTTTATTAAACACTAGGGGCTCAGTGCACAAAAATTTGTGCATTCGGGTGGGGGGGGGTCCCTCAGCCCGGCCCGTGCCCTCTCACAATCTGGGAACCCTCAGGATATGTCCACCTGCTGACTTACGCCCACTCCCTGGGGGATCAGGACTAAGCTGGCAGTCAGACATCCCTCTGGCAGCCCAGGAGCCCTCGGGGGTTGTCCACTTACCAGCGGGGAGCAGGCCTAAGCTGCAGTTGGACGTCCTTAGTGTTGCTGAGGAGGCAGGAGAGGCTCCTGCCACCATCGCTGTACTGGCAGCCGGCAGCCTGGCTTGTGGCTGAGCAGATCTCCCGCTGTGGGAGCTCACTGACCACCAATGCCAGCTCCTGCATTGAGCATCTGCCCCCTGGTGGTCAGTGTGTGTCATAGTGACCAGCCATTCCCAGTGGTTCTGCTGTTAGGGTTAATTTGCATATTACCCTTTTATTATATAGGATAGTGATGAAAGGCATAGTGCTATAAGGCAGGAAATAATATCAAAGACATATTGAAAAGAAAGAAAGAAATTATATTTGTAGATGACATGAAAGTCCATGTAAAAAATCTCAAGAAATATATCCTATATAATAAAAGGATAATATGCAAATTGACCCTAACAGCAGAACAACTGGGAATGACTGGTCACTATGATACACACTGACCACCAGGGGGCAGATGCTCAATGCAGTTGCTGCCCCCTGGTGGTCTGTGCACTCCCACAGGGGGAGATCTGCTCAGCCACAAGCCAGGCTGCCAGCTGCCAGCACAGTGGTGGTGGCGGGAGCCTCTCCTGCCTCCTCAGCAGCACTAAGGACGTCCGAGTGCAGCTTAGGCCTGCTCCCCACTGGCAAGTGGACATTCCCTGAGGGCTCCCAGGATGCGAGAGGGATGTCTGACTGCCAGCTTAGGCCTGATCCCCCCGAGAACAGGCCTAAGCCAGCAGGTGGACATCCCCTGAGGAGTCCCAGATTGCGAGAGGGCACAGGCTGGGCTGAGGGACCCCTCACCCCAAGTGCACAAATTTTTGTGCACCGGGTCTCATATATATATATATATTATATTTATTTATATATATTAATAAATGATACAATAAAAACATAAAGTAATCAATTTTATTTCTGTACTAGAAATATATATATATATTTTATATTTATTTATATATATTAATAAATGATACAATAAAAACATAAAGTAATCAATTTTATTTCTGTACTAGAGGCCCAGTGCATGAATTTGTGCACAGGTGGGCAGATTGGGCCATCTTGCCCAGTCCCATTCAGGGTTGATTGGGGCTGGCTGGCCCAAGGAGGGGGGAAGGGAGGGACAGCGGGAGAGGACACGGGAGGTTGGCCAGCTGCTGGAGGTTGGCTGTGGGAGCACACTGACCACTGGAGGCAGCTTTTGCATTGAGTATATGCCCCCTGATGGTCATTGTGTGTCAGAGCAACTGGTCGACTGATTGTAATGGTCACTTAGGTTTTTATATGTAGACACTAGTAATGGACAGTAAATTAAAAATATAACATTGATAATCACTCATAAAAATACAAAAGGTATAAATCTAACAAAATATGAAGATCTACATGCTAAAAACCACAAAATGTGGATGAAAAAAAGTCAAAGATCTAAATAAAAGGAGATACATGTCATATTTGTGGATTTAAAGACAACACAATAAATAGCCAATTTACTAATAATAAAGTAATAGTTCTCCCCAAATTGCTACAAGAGGTTAATGTAATTCCTATCAAAATCATGTGAAATTTTGTTTAGATATAGCAATATAGTGAATGGTATTCTAAAATTTATATGAAAACATGAAGTAAATAGAATAGTTAAAGCAACTCTTATAAAGGAGAATAATGTAGGAGGAATTAGTCTACTTAATTTAAAGTCATATTATAAATTAATCAAGATGGAGGCAAAGACATACGTCAATGGAACAGATTAAAGAATGGAGAAATAGATTCATGCAGATGTGTTCAACTGATTTTAGGCAGGTGAGTGTACCCATAAATTGTCAACATGAATGATCCAGGCGATGATGTGAATATCCTGAACATTTAGCTCATTAATGTCTGTATTCTGATTGTGATTGTTTTCTAGGATGTTATCATTGAAGGGATTAGGTGAAGGGTCAAGAAATGAATTATTTCTTACAGATGAATGTGCATCTGCGAGGCTCATTTGGGGTTACTTGGCTTCTTTCTATATCCTCTCACTAGATACATAGCCTCTTTCTCATGGATTAGGTACATAGCCTCTTTCTCATGGATTCTTTTTCTGTTTAGTGCCCTCTTGCTGCCAATGAGACAGTCCTCTCAGGGCTCTCTAGTTAAAATTTCCCAAGCAGTCAGGTGATTATTGTCTTCATGGACCTAACCACCCATACTCTGTCATGAGCAACGTGCCATTCAGCCTGGCCAGTGTGGCTCAGTAGTTGAGTATCCACATATGAACCAGGCAGTCTCAGTTCAATTCCCACTCAGGGCACATGCAGACTTGATCTCCAGTGTGGGACATGCAAGAGGCAGCAGATCAGATTCTCTCTTATCACTGATGTTTCTACCTCTTTCTCTCTCTCTTCCTCTCTGAAATCAATAAAAATATTTTTTTGAAAAAAAAGAGGTGACATTCATTGGGCAGCTGCCTCCCTTAGTTCAGGCCTGACTCACCAGGGCAAAGAACAGCCTGTGACACCTGACCATAGTGACATGCCTCAAAATTTTTCCACAAGAAGCAGAAGCAGCTGTGAAACTGATAAGCTTTCTGGCTGAGCTGATTTCTCAAGACCACATTGGAGTTCATGCTTAGCTGAGATTGGGAGAGGCAATAAAACATGATTCTCTCAAGACCAAATCTCCCAAGCCAGACTGGAATACCAATGAAAGCAGATAATGAAGTCATTTGAGTGTATTTAGAAGTAAACTGTCCTTGAATAATCCAGACATCATTGTTTCATATGTTTTCTTCATTTTAAAGACTTCAAATTAATGGTTTAAATGATCCAAAAGGACCCTTTTAATAAAGAGACTTGGAATTTACCAAACTGAAATCACACTTCCTTTTCAAGGTGTCACAGAGTCTTTCCATTTGGTTAGTGAGTTTTCTGCATAGGATGGAGGCCTTAAGTATAAAGGGGACTCTATGAGTGTGAGCCACCACCATTTTCTCTTAAACTAATGATGAGAGGAGGGCTTTGCAAATTAGAACAGAGAGATTTCCCTTGTGTAATGTGCAGAATGACAGCACACAGGTGAGCACTTTGAACCTGCATGTACTGTGAACTCTAAGACCTGAAGGAGCTTTTTTATGAATAACTTTAAACCTCCCCTGAATCAAGTTATTCTTTAAAGGAAATTATTCTTGTGGTTATGTTTCATCATTAATAATTATGCCATTTTCTTTTATCCTAGGTAATGTATGAAATTGTTGGAGCAATTGAAAAAAATAAAGACTCCCTTTCACAGAATCTTTCATTTGTAATGAAAAGTAAGTTTCTCCCTTCATATGGTTAAAATACCCCACATTTCTTAGTTCTCTGAACATTGTCCTATAAAATATGACACCAGCTAAAGGATAATTTAAATTCTTTTACGTTCTCATGCCCAGAATTATAAAGAATGAATCTTTCCACACTATACATTGGTTACAATTTAATTTGGAGCCTAGTAAAAACCATAATTTAACTAAGCTTTTAGCAGATAGAAATATAAAGCACCTTTAACACTCTAGTGTTATGAATATAAAAAAGCTCTTCTGTGAAGACTAATGAAGATGAATATGGCTTCCAAAGTTATTTAGGCCACAGCAGGGTGAATTCCATTACTTAAGACGATTCTGAAACACACATAAGGGGAAGTTTATTCTTATGTAATTTATATAAAGAACTAATGCTCACAAAGTAGAATAAGCATACAAATTGATATGTACTCACGCACATAGATATATATACATACATCAATATACATTTACAGGTTCCCTCTACCTCCTGAACCTTAGTACTTTGTATGTGTATATCTATAATTCTGTACTATACATAAAGCTATATACTACATGTATATATAGTGTAATTATGTATATGTCAATATATATATCTATCTCCTCTAGTAATTATTTTCTTAATAGCAGTTCTGCAGTGATTCACATTTTCCTAATAATGAATTAAAGCCTATAATCTTGTGTGCTTTATGTTGCTCTGAATGAGACAGAGTCATTTATCTTTCTTAGGGAAAGAAGTGCATGATAGTCTTTCTTGAAATAAGGGGATGCCTTTGAGCTGGAAGTAAGACATTCCTATTACTTCTGGTCTGAGGAACATATTTGCCTTAAGCCAAACAGCACAGTTACAGTACACTGTTTCACACAGGGAATTGCTCTGCTTGCCTCTTAGAACTTGGGGTTAGGTGAGTTCTGTCAAAGACTGAGACTAATGATAAAATATGGACTTGGAATAATACTACACAGAAGGAAGAAATTGTGAAAAACAGTCCTATTGATTATCATTGCATTGGAAATGTCTTATTGTTTTTCAATATTTGAACTTTCATATATAACATACTTTCATTTAATCCACACATTCTATAATGATCTTACATACAGCATGTTTTCCAGGTGGTACAATGACATTTTCCTTTCTTTTTTTTTTTGTATTTTATGATCATAGAATATATATTTAGAATGAGGATATGATGGCTAGTGATATTGCAATTCTCCTTATTTTAATAGAGTCCCAACATTTTAAAGCCATTCTTTTGCTAAAATTTCCAAGAGAAAAACTAGTGATCCCTCTTTTATTCTAAACATTTTAGGATTTAGGCACCTTGAGGAAGAAGACAGAATTCACAGAGTGCTCTTAGATATTTATGCAAGACATGGCAACATTTTCCTTAAAGGGCCAGAAAATGAATACCTTAGGCTTTGCAAGTCGTAAGGTCTCTGTTGAACTCTGCTGTTATAAGAAGAAAGCGGCCCTAGACAACAAGATGGACATGGTGTATTCCATGAAATTTTATTGACCAAAACAAGAAGTAGGCCAGGCGTGGCCAATCAGTCATAGTTGCACACCCATTCTATCATAGGAACTAAAGATGCATGGTTGTTAACAGTATTTGATGAATCTGTGAAATGTTTTAGTATCTTGCACTATTTTTCTGTGGTTGCAACCATACATAGACTTGCAATAAATATAAATAATTGTATTTATTTAAATGGACCATGGTATTATATATTTATTATTTAACTTTATTTTGAAATAATTTAAACTTAAAGTTACAAAATTAGTTCAAAGATTTGACATATGTCCTTATTCCATATTTTTTCATTTCCTTTCTTTTACTATTTTTCTCTATCATTCTTCTCTTCTTCTACCCTTCCTTCCTCCCTCTCTTCCTTCCTTCCTCCCTCCCTTCCTTCCTTCCTTCCTTCCTCCCTCCCTCCCTTCCTTCCTTCCTTCCTTCCTTCCTTCCTTCCTTCCTTCCTTCCTTCCTTCCTCTCTTCTTTCCTTCCTTCCCTTTGTGTGGGTGTGTATACATATATTTTTGATTCATTTGAGATTAAGTCACACGCATCTTTATGCCTAAAACTCTGGTGTAAGATCAATAGTATTATCTTATATAACATTAGTAAATTCTCAGA
>PVJC01034668.1:0-18686 GCA_004026665.1 Murina feae | reverse complement strand
TCCAACTCCCTTCTCCCTCTTCAGATACAGTATATCAGGAAATCTATTTTCAAAATGTATCTAGGATCTGACCCCTTCATGTCATCTCTACTGCTATTACCCTGAAAGGTACCACAATTTCCTGACAAGTTTTCTATAATAGTCTCCCGCCAGAGAGATCCCTTCAAAATGAAAGGTATAACATGTTAGAACTCCACTCAAAACCATGATTTTGAGTGCAGTTCATGTTAGAACTCCATGGGTCCCTATTTTAAGCAACTCAGAATAAAAGTCTAAGTCCTTATAATGTGCATTAAGGTCCCGCACCGCCAGGCCTTTTGTGAGTTCTCCAACCCCTCCTCTGCTGCTTTTCCCATTGCTCCCTCTACTTCAGCCACACTGACCTCCTTGTTCATTCCTCCTCAAATATGCAAGCATGTTTCCAGCTCAGGACCTTTACACTGATGTTCCCCACTCTGTTGACTGCTCTCCCCTAGATATTCATATAACTGGGCACAAGCACTAGAAGATACTAAGGATTAGAAATAATGTCTATATTTCCTTGTTTTAAAATATTATATCCTTACCAGTATTTTCAAAATAAACATATAAGAGACAGGAGAGGTCCGTCTTAAATTATATTTCAATGAAATAAACATTGTGTCGCTTGAACAACTTATTCTTTAAACTACCGTATTTTCCGAAGACGACTTTTTAACCCAGGAAAATCTTCTCAAAAGTTGGGGGTTGTCTTATACGCCCAGTTGTCTTATACGCCAGAAAATACAGTAGTTTATTGAATGGTAGCTCTGTTACCAGCTCTATAGTGAACATGAAGGGGAAAACAAAACTAAAATCTTCTGTTCTGAAAGAGTTTACTGTTTCTTGGTTTGTTTCATGTAACATGTATGCAATAACTCAAAAGCAATTCTAAAACAATAGAGGGTGATTAAAAAAACTGTAAATACCTTCCAAAGTTTAATACTTAGTAGCTATGTTATAGATAAGCATATAGTTTGTAAAGGAACTATCACAATTATTTCCATGATCTTAAACATTTCAATACAGACATACCTTAGAGATGTGAATTTGATTCCAGACCACTGGTAATGAAGTGAGTATTGCAATAAAGTCCCACAAATTGTGGGGTTTCCCAGTGCATATAAAAGTTAGGTTTAGCCCAGCCAGCATGGCTCAGTGGTTGAGCATCCACCTAAGAACCAGAAAGTCACAGTTTGCCCGTCACAGCACTTGAACAAGTTGTGGCCTCCATCCCCAGTAGGGGGGGGCAGCGTGCAGGAGGCAGCCAATCAATGATTCTCATCATTGATGTTTCTATCCCTTTCTGCCTCTCCCTTCCTCTGAAATCAATAAAAACATATTTTAAAAAAAATTTACATTTATATTATACTGTAGTCTATTAAGTGTGCAATAGTATTATGTCTAAAAAATACATTATTGCTAAAAAGTGCTAGCTATCACCTAAGCCTATATCAAGTCATAACCCTTTTGCTGGTAAAGGGTGCTGCCTCAATATTGATGAAATCGTAGTAATTGTGAAGTCCAATAAAGAAGAGTGCAAGAAAGTGAAGCATGCCTGTATGTGCTCCTGATGTGCCATGGCACATCAATTCTATTGTCCATGCTAGACTCTTTGAAGAATATCATCATCGATAGCAGAAACAGCAGCTACAAGGCACTCCTACATTTTCTCAAGGCTGGGAAGTACAAACATGAGTTTCTTGAATGTGCAAACTTCATGTTCATATATAACAGTTTTGGGAGTAATATATTTTGAAAGTACTCACTTCTTTTTTAATCACTCTGTATACAAGCAAATGTGTGTATGAGTGTCAAAATAATTCCAAAGAAGAATATGAGAAGAGGAGATTAGGTGGTTGAGGTGAGGGGGAGTTGTTTACTGAGAGGGGCATCTCAACCTGAGCTTTAAGGGAAGGATCTGAATTAGCCTCTCAAAGAGGAAGGGTATCCCAGGATGGAGATCAAGATGAGACAAAACAAAGAAAGTCTTATCTGATGGAGGGAAAGAAAATTAGCCTGACAGGGAGTCACACAGAGTATCAGTAAAAGAGTTGTTAGAGGTAGACTGATAGAGGGTATTAAATGCCAGTCTTGATTTAGAGTTTCATCTGATGGCATGTAGAATCACTGAAGGTTCAAGATTGAAGAGCTGACACAATGAAAATATTTGAAAAGCTCAAAGTAGCAGAGTGTACTGGAGTAAGAAGATGAATTAGTCTATCAAATCAGGATGAGGATGAATTGTATATTGTAGTAGACAGTTGCATTTTTGGTGAGCTATTCCAAGACTTAATAGTTCTACCACATCTGTCTGATTCTAAGTGACTTCAACATCCCCAAGGAAGACCCATGCACATTTCCCAGCCTCAAGGTTTTCTTGATCTCCTGTATCCCAACAGCTTTCCCTTTCATTGCACTTCAGCAACCCATTAACATGGTCACCCTGAACCATGCCATACAGAATTTTCCATTGGCCAAACCAAATGATGATAACCTCCTCTCCAGCATCAATCTCCTATCCATGTCTCTCTTTCACTCCCCTACTCCATTACATTGGTGTTGCATCTACCAAGTCTTCCAGTCACCATATGCCTCCTCTTTCCCTCAACACATGAGTCCTTTAAAAGGTCCCCTTCTTTTCCTACTCTGTGTGGATATTCAGCTACTATCCTATCTTATCTAATAAAACTGTAATATGCAAATCTACCAAATGGTGGAACTGGCAGCTGTGACATGCACTGACCACCAGAAGGCAGAGATGCTCAATGCAGTAGCTGCCCCATGTTGGTCAGTACGTTCCCATAGCGGGAGCACCGCTCAGCCAGAAGCCAGGCTCAAGGCTGGTGAGTGCAGCAGTGGTGGCAGGAGTCTCTCCTGCCTCAGCAGTAGCACTGAGGACTCCTTGGGGGATGTCCGCCTGTCGGTGTAGGCCCACAGAGAGAGGGTGCAGGCTGGACTGATGGAGCTCCCACCTCCCAGTGCACAAATGTCATGCACCAAGCCTCTAATCTATCTATCTATCTATCTATCTATCTATCTATCTATCTATCTATCTATCTATCTAATATGATAAGTGTCTGACCATTCAACCATTTGATCAGTAGCCATGATGTGCACTGACCACCAGGGGGCAGACACTCAACATACAGAAATGAAAACATGGAACAGACTGATGAATCTCAGAGGGAAGGGGGGAGGGGAAAGAGTGGGAAGAGATTAACTAAGGATCTTATATGCATACTAGAGGCCTGGTGCACAGATTCATGCACTTGTGGGGTACCTAGGCCTGGCCTGCACCCTCTTGCAATCAGGGACCCCTCAGGGGATGTCAGACTGCTGGTTTCAGTCTGATCCCTGCAGGCCAGGCTGAGGAACCCCACCGGTGCACAAATCTGTGCACTAGGCCTCTATTCTTACATAAGCCTCACATCTCTTATTCCTTTGCCTTTCCACTGAGAACTTTCAGGACTGGATCAATCTGATCTATCAATTTTTGGTACCGCAAAAAATTAGGATTAACTAATTCAGTCAAGTCCCCAGTGTTGTAGTTACACTGACCTTCCTTTTCTGTTTGAAGAAAGCCCTCCGTAACTATGCTCTACATCCTTTCCATACACTCCCCCCTTTTCCACATAACAAGGTCTTAGCTGTTTTTGAGAGTGTGGTCCACTCAAGTGGATTTGGAAGTCTCAGGTCCAGAGGTTATAACTGTTTAGGATATACCTACAGTTGCAATATACTAGGGAGCAAAATCAGAAAAGAAGATAAACAAGCTAACAGAGAGGTAGGAGAAGTAAGAGAAAACAGTGTTTAACAAAGATAATGGAGGAGAATATTTCTAGAATAATAAAGTGATAACCAGAGCAAATGAACATTAAAAAGTTTGAGGACAAAGAAGAGACCATTAGATTTGGTCAGTAAGTCATTTATGACAGTTTCTGTAGGGTGGTAAGAAATAGAAGCCAAAGTAAAATAATTGTGGACACTAGAGGATAAAAAAATACAATGGCAAGACATCCAGGCTACATATCCAAAGAGGTTAGAGTGAAGAACAAACAACAAAACAAAAACAAGAAAGAAACTGTATGGCAATCAGAATGGATGGAGGGGTCAAATGAGGACTTACTGTTTTTTGTTTTTTGTTTTCTGAGACAGGAGATTTGAGGACATAATGGAAAAAGAGCTACTGCAGAAATTTTAGAGGAATGATAAATACCTAACAGCGTCAAGCTGGCTAACAACTACATGAAAGAGGAAAATGGCTCCTCCGATATTCAACCCCTCACCACGTGCCTCCATTACACCTGTAATTCTCCCAATAGCTTTGTTTATCCTTCACTATAAATTCTGGGAAGGCAGGCCCTGCACTATATTATTTCTAGTGCCCCAAACAGAGTGCTAGCACTTAGTAGGCACTTAATAAATACTGGATGAAAGAATAAATGGTAAACAATGGTATCTGGCCTGGGCTCCATTTGGCCTGATGCTCATAATGTCTATCAATGCAGATAAGTAATAACTCTTCAAAATACTACCAGGTAGAAGAATATTTTCCCAGGAAAAGCCGCATGATTTTAAACAAGGTGGTGCACAAATGAACTGAGTACGGCAAGTTGCCAAATTGATACTCAGAGGCATGCACTTCAAGTGCTTTCATGGTATTTTAGTTGGACTAAAAAAAACATATACATTTCAGGGCTCAGAAGTTATCTAATCCAATCCTCCCACCCCCTCACTGAATCAAACATATTTTTCATTAGTCCTAACATTAAGTGACTATTTAGAATCCACTTGAAAACTCCTGTGATAGAAAACACTTATAAAAATGCCCACTCCATTTTTGGGTTGCTCTAGTCAGTAGAAGATTCTTACTCGTGATGCACACATAGCTTTTACCTAGTGCACGGGTCCCTAGGTTAATGTAACTACATTAGTCTTTCCAGTCATCTAAGGAAGGCCTTTCCTAAGACTTCTCCTCTCCTCTCCTTGCCTAAAGAGCTAAGGCAACATATATAGTCACATGGGAGCAAAAACAACATATGTGCAAAATGGAGACCTATTTGTATTTCTTTTCCATCTGATTATGTCTGACTCTCAATTTTCTATCTTAATTTGTGCACTATTCTTACCTCAATCCAGTGTCCCACATTGCCAGGGTCAAAAGTAGACTGTGGAGAATATATATACAGAATATTAATACAAAGCAGTATCATTATCATCTTTGCCATTTTAACCTACCCTTCTGACGAAAGTGCATGCAAGTGTCCTTTACTCTTTCCCCAAATTATTTCATTAGAAACTTCAGTAACAAAAACACTCAGAAGGATGACAGAAGAAGAAACACGGAGCCTTCCCTGGGACCTCTTCTGAATGTTTTTCTCCCCTGCTGAGGCCCACCAGATTCTGATTCACTTGGTCTAGGGTAGGGCCCAGGGACGAGCATTTTTCAAGCTCTCCTGGGTTAAGAGCCAAGATAGAGGAATTCTAGGTACTTCATTCCTTATAAAAACTCAAACACTGATTGCCAGATTTATCCAAGTGTCACAGAAGCAAATCTGCTTAGAGAAGGGCCTGCCCTTCTCCTTAGGCCCCCCTTTTTCAGGAGCAGCCTATAGCACGAGGCTTCCTTTTTTTTTTCCTTCAACCCTCACTGGAGGATATTTTTACATTGATTTTTATAGAGACTGGAGGAGAGAGGGAAAGACAGAGAGAAATACTGACGTGAGAGAAACACATCGATTGATTGCCTCTTGCATGGGCCCTGAGCTGGGGAGGAGCCTGCAACCCAGATATGCGCCCTTGACTGGAGTTGAACCCAGGACCCTTCAGTCTACAGGCTGACGCTCTATCTACTGAGCCAAACCGGCTAGGGCATGAGGCCTTCTTATCTTACATACAGTAGGGATATTGTTTGGTCCAGTAAGAACTGGGGGAGGGAGGGGCAGTGAGGGATAATCAATCTTCTACTGTTTTACAGAACAGAAAATGAAGTAGAAATCACATAAATTTCTATCAAGGCCAGTTACATATTAATCAGACAAGTCACACACCTCCTTTCTTCACTCTCTATAACATTCAAAAGCTTGGAAAATTCCCCCTAATAATCACTTCATGAACAGAGGTATTTGCTTTGCTAATAATTCAGGTGGGTTTTTAAATAAATAAGGAAATATCTAAACACGGAGGAGGAAAAGATATAATACTTTCACTTACATAACAACAGTTCACCTTCAAAGTGCCTTACAGAGAACTTATTAATGCTGCTGTGCTGCTGAATAATTTTGTTACTGCAACAAAGACGTGATTCTATTAAAACGCAACTGAATTTTGAGGAGCTCTTGTGATTTTACCATTTCATCCTCTGGGCAGTAACAATGAGCACTAGCAGCAAAAAGCCTTCCTCTGGAGTCCTAAGAAATTGTCCCAAATTTTTACTTTTCATCATCAAATCTATAACCATAACCTATTTTGGATCCAATGGAACTGGTACATTTCAATAGACGCAGACTGTGTTTCCAACTCTCTAATGCCCCGATCCGCCGCACCCTCCAGTATCTGGGGCAAGATACTCACCAAGTGAGATATATCCAGTGCGTTATTTAGCTGGTATATTTAGAATAAACTGTGAGCACAATTGCCGAAGGCCCTCAGAAAGGCCACACGTCCACGGATTAGATTTTTAAGAAAGTCTAACTTAAGGGTGAAAACAGCTGGTGAAACTGCTCTGGGACGGAAAGCTGAGAAGCCAGCTCCATTTCGGTACTCTCACCTACATTTAAGGCATTTATTTTTGTGGCTGTTAAAAAGGTAGTCTGTGGAAAGCACACCTCCGGTGACTGACTTTGCACATGCCATTTACATATGTTTCAAGTTTAAAATAGGGCTAGCTTTCCATGGGATGCTAATTCATCAAAAGAGGGCACAAATTCAAAGAGGGTCTGTTTTTAAAATGATGGCTGAATTTACAAATTCAGAATCAAGTATTGGTATATTCAGTATCCACTTGCATTTATGAATTCATTATATATATTTTGCATATCAGGCTGAGAACTTAACGTGAAGATCTTCCCCTGCCAATGAAGACCAGCTCCCTGGTTTACAAAACATAAAAAATAAAAACGATTGTGCAGGCCCTGACCGGTTTGGCTCAGTGGATAGAGCATCCCAGGTTCGTTCTGGCCAAGGGCATGAACCTTGGTTGCAGGCACATCCCCAGTAGGGGGTGTGCAGGAGGCAGCTGATCGATGTTTTTCTTTCATCAATGTTTCTGACTATCCCTTTCCCTTCCTCTCTGAAAAGAAATCAATAAAATATTTTTTTAAAAAAATGATTGTGCGGGAATTTCTCTAAAACTGTGGGGTGGTAGTAAGTAGGAGGCGAAAGAGGTCGTGAATTCTCTTCAACCCGACGAGCACTGTTACAAACCAGATTGCGGTTTGTAACAAGCGATAGATGGAAACAGTTCTTCATGATGCTGCCCACCAAAGCCGCAAGGCACCCAGACCCCGGACTTCCTAGGGCCCCTCCACCAGGGCAATGCTGGCTCCAGGGCGGTAAAGGCAGGGGCGGGCCAGGTAAGGACGCTCTGGGTGGAAGAGGGAGGACGCACAGGCGGGGACGCGGCGGGCCTGGGAGGCGGTCCCCGCGCCCCGTGGAACTCCCGATTGGGATGGATCACCTTGGGACTCAGCTTCCTTGTTAATTGTTTCCAGCGATTCAGCCCCGTCCTCTTCCTTGAAAAGGACCTTTCCTGGGGCGCCAGCTGCATTTTCCAGGTTCAGGCCGGGACCTTGGTCAAAGCTGAAGCAGCCGCTCCTCCGCCCGCTCCGCTACCGCAGCTCCCTGGGAATTGTAGTTCCTCCGCCCGCAAGGAAGGCAGGTGCGGGGCGCCGGCGAACCACCACTCCCAGGAGGCTTTGCGCAGGCGGAGCGCGTTAGCTCGGTTACCCGTGGCAACGGCAGCCGTCCAAGGTCCTGGCTTTCGCTCGAGTTCGCAAGGAGATTACTTTTGCCTTTTCCTGGCGCCCGGTGATGACGCAGTGCTCCCTTATTGGCTCTGCATCGGAGGCGGTGGTTTAGGAGGCCGGGGATTCTGCGAGCGGGACACGTGGAAGCGAGCTGTGGGGAGTGTGAGGGGTCTCCAGCCAAGAGCAGTTGGGAGGTTTGTAGGTGAGTGCCCCCTCTCCCTCAGGGTGTGGGGACCGCCACGGGTGGGTGAGTCGCGTCGCGCCCAGACACTTCCTGGTTATGTTGCACTAACTTCCCCACCACCAATCCCCTTGCCTTCTCTGGGTCTCTCCTGGTGGCTTCCGTGTCCAGATTCTCCCGAACCGTGTGAGCTTTCACCGCATCTCTGAGTAAAAAGGACCTGCTTTCAACTGGCCTCTGCTGAAGGGTCAAGCCGAGAGCTTCCCCCGGGCTGCCCGGGGTGCGGGAGAGGGCGGAGAGGGCGGGGGGAGGCCGGGATGATCCCGCGTCGCTGAGCCCAGCGCTCCGCGAGGGCTGGAGGTGGCTCCTGGAGTGGCGATAGGTCCGTCCTTAGGGACCGAGCGTGGATGTGTCCGTGGACAGTCCATTCTGGAGCCCGGGGTGCATAGGCAGGGTAGATAGATGTTTAGAGCGGGAGCTTGGGACCAGCGACTTCGTGGCTGTTTGACCTCAAGCAACGTGCTTAATAACTCTCGGACCCCTCGGCAAAATGGGGGCGATCGTACTTAAAGCACTGGAGGCTGGGAACGATTGAAAGTCAGTGTATATGTGTAGAACTCTTGCAGGAAACGTAAACTAAACTGGACTTGAGTTTGGTGAAAAGGACGTCAGGGAAGCCGAGCCCTCAGAACTTTGCAGTGGTCTTAGAACCCGCTCTGTCTTCCCTGCCCGTCGCGATGGCCGAAGGTGGATGAAATTGTGTTACGTACGCCCTGGCAGGGTAGCTCAGGCAGGTAGTTGCCAGTAAGTTGGTTAGAGCGTGGGCCTGATTACCCAAGGTTGCGGGTTCGATCCGGGTCAGGGCACATAAAAGAATCAACCAATGAATGTCTAAAGAAGTGGGGCAAATAAATGGAGCAAAATGGGATAGATGACTTTAAAATTATATCTTAACATTGGAGTAACGTAAGTAAACACTGCATATGTTCATGGATAAGATTCAGGATCTCTAGTGGGCTACCAGCCTATAAGAATACAGCCTCCACAGTCAGACTTCTGTGATTTAAGTCCTGGCTCTGACACTTCCCAAATGGTGACTTTATTAGCCTCGGTTTACTCATGTGTAAAATGATCAGTATTTCCTAAGCAGTAGTGTGACTTTTCTCTACACATTTGCAAGGCTGAGAGGGAGCCTTGGCTTCATAGCATTCTTTCTATGATTAATCTTCACGTTCGTCCTTCCAATTGTTTGGATTTTATCAGGTCAGACAAAAATTCAGTAACTGAATTTAAATGGGGTTGATGGTATCATACTGCTCTGGGACTTTTCCCATTCTATATATATATATCCTAGGCTGGAAGTAGTCATAAATATGCTATAATTAATTTTTTTGTAGATTGTTATCTTTGCAAAATGTTTAACCTTTAGATGTCATGAGGCTTCTTCTGAATTTAATGATCTTTTCTTATCAGGACCTGGAGAATCCCTCAGGATGAAGCTGAGTCTTACCAAGGTAGTTAATGGCTGTCGCCTAGGAAAAATAAAAAACCTAGGCAAAACAGGGGACCACACTATGGACATTCCAGGCTGCCTTCTATACACTAAGACTGGCTCTGCCCCACACCTGACCCATCACACGCTGCATAGTATCCACGGGGTTCCTGCCATGGCTCAGCTTACACTGTCATCACTGTAAGTAGTGGACCCAACCATTCCAGGTTTCAACTTTGGCAGCAGCTTAGTTTACCTTAACAAGGTACAGCAAAGCAAAAGACTTTCTTGCTTATATGTGTAAATTTTGTAGATTTTTTAGAATGAAATCAGAAGAAATATATCAAATGTTATACATCATCTGGCCCTAATCTGGAAGGCACGGGTCAGACCTCCATGTTAAAGCTGCTTCACTTTTCCCCTGAACCCAAGGTTCCTCATTGCCACTGCTCCCAGGGGTGACAGGGAGGGGCTGCCTTTATGCACCAGCCTCTAAGATTTCTCTGTCTCTGCATGTGCTACTTATGGAAACAGAGCTAATGGAGTTCGTTTCTTTTGTTCCATTTTGTTTATTGTGCATATTTACCTTATCCTTAATTGAATAATCTGCTCTAGATGAAATGACTGCAATATCCTATATAATAAAAGGCTAATATGCAAATTGTTCCCTCTACTGGGAGTTCCACCAGGGGGTGGGGCGGGGTGGCCAGCTGGCGCTTGCCCTCCCTCCCTCCACCAACCACCTGTGGCACCTCCTCTCCCTTCATCAGCCTTGATTGGGGCAGGCTGACTGGACCCACCTCTGCACGAATTCGTGCACTGGCCTCTAGTTGTGTTAATAATAAACTGATTTGGAAGGGGATGGGGAAGAAGAAATCAAGATATTCTAGAGCAGTTGAACTTTGCCAGTTTCTCTTCTCACAGAACCACTTGCAGGTTGAAAACCTTTACTCTGGCTAATGTGTCTAGCCTGGTGAGTTGGGACTCTTGAGTAAATGGTGTATTGGTTGTTTAAGACTACATTTACGGGTCATGTAGCATATTTGGCTGAGAAGAGGACTTCAGTTGTTTTATACAGTGTCTGTGGAATGATTCATTATTATATTATGTATTTTTCTGTTTTACTTACAGGGCAGAATATCATGAAGTCTTAACAGAATATAAGGAAGGAGTTGGAAAGTTTATAGGTAAAATTAATTAAGTTATTTGTGTGTGTGCCTTATGATATATTAATTTGGAATTTGGAGATGCGGTTTATTCTTTGATCTTTCATTCATTTGCTTGTTCATTAATTTAGTAAGCATTTATTGAGCATCTGAGAAACAGACATTGGGGATTCAGAGATGAATAGGGAACAGTTGTTGCCCTCATGGAACCCAGAACCGAGTTGGAATAAAGATAAACAGGTAATTGCAGTAGAGTGGTGACTACGTTTGCAGGATTAGGGATATGTACATGTATCATGAGAGCCAGAGGGAGAAGCACATAACCTGCTGTAGATACATGTGGAAGGACGTCAGAGTAAAGAAAGAATTTTTGAGAGAGAAGTTGAGGGCACCATAGCTGGATCAAGGAAGAGTGGGAGTTAGCTGGGCCTGGAGGACAGGTATGGGCAGATATTCCAGGCATAGAGCAAAGACCTAGAGGTGAGACAGTGCATGGAAACTCCCTAAGATCCAAACTAGTTTTGTCATGTTTGGGCCTAAAACATAAGGCAGAGGACAAAGAGTTTATGTACTGCTACCTTCTGATATGTTAATGTTTTCTTTTGTTCCAGAACTAGGGTTTTAAATGCAGGGTATGTGCCCATTTATTTATAGGAAAAGCTTAGCAGTGATAGCTGGAGAATAAATTCTTCTGCACACCATTTTCTCAAGTTTTTTCCAAAATCTCGGACTCACTTAAGTGAATAAAAATCCCATTTCCATTGGTTATTCAGTCATCTGCTTATGAGAGAAACTGCATGATGACTTGTTTGTCACAAGGCCCTATATTTCAGTAGAGTTTATGTATTATAGTTTTTCTTGATATGAGGTCAGTTTTAATAACCAGCTTTAAAGTATACAAGTCTAAAATTAAGTGAAAAATAGCTAATACTAGCTTTCTACAGATAATTGTAGCAAAGGAGATTGTGGAAAATTAGGCGAAGGACTGCAGAGATTTTTTTTTTTATTTGCTTTATTTTTTGGAGTCTTTTTTCATTGAAATTCTGTTTTTTTTTTCTTATGAAAATGCAGGGTAGCATATGGTTTAAGCACATATGGTTTGCTAAACTTTTTTTGGATTTTTTTTTTTAAACAACTTTTTTTGACTAAAGAACCTAAGAAACTATCATCTTGAATCAGTGAAACTTACTGAAAATAAGATTCATTTGCACTATCCTACAACTTTTAATTCTGCCTCTAGGGACGCATGATGTGGGATGGCCTTATCATTAATGAGATTATCTTTTGATTAGATCATTTCATCTTTCCAGGAACTAGTTCCCCTTGCATAGTAACTACAATGAACATAATTGATACTTAATTCATCTTCAAAGCAAATCGTGTCAGATCAACGTGTCATTAAACACTTTCATTGTATCTCATCCTTAAGATGTACCTTCCCTTGGTAGCAATGCACTATGTCATTAGAAATGAACCTTTGCAGTTAATTCGTTTAGATTAGCAGGTTTCAAAGTGTTTTTCATTCATGTTGACAGGCCTCCTGTAGATCTAAGTGCATATATGAGCCATTTACTGGGCTCATTGTTGCTTTATCTAGCAGTATACATCATGAAACTGTTCTGGTTCAACACGGTGTAATTGTTGATATAAATGCTGTCAAGGTTCTTGTTGATGTTTGTACAGGCATGCCAGAATCTCTCTTGTACTGCTCCCTGCACGATCCAGTCAGCCCCTGCCCACTTGGTTATGTGACAAACAAGGTATGTTCTCAGACATTCCTCCAAGGCTACAACTTTGTCCCAGGAAGTCAGCCTCCTGTATCCCTCTGCCTGGGATGTTGGCCCATTCCTGATTGCTTTTTGCCTTCTCTTTATTTTTATGAATATAGTAGGATGGGTGGTTTACAGGACTTAAAGGAGATCTGCCTGAGGATGGGGTTAAGGGAAAGAATGTATCCTCAGCTTTCTCATTGTTGCAAAAATTTGGGGCTGGAAAGGGTTAAGTGCATTCCAAAAAAAGAAATTGCTATGATGGTAGAAAACAGTAGTCTTTTGATACCATGCTTTATTTGCAGTTTTAACAACCTCAGGAGGAGGGGGGAAAGTTGCTGATGAGTGTTATCACATGTCCAGCTATATATAGTAGAACCTCAGTGTAATACTGCTTGTTTTTAGAACAGAATTTTAAAAAACTGGGTCCACTTTGTAGCTAGTGAAGAGGAATATCAAAAGGACTTCATTAAAAGTTTTCTCTTGAGACATGGCCCCATTGCATTGTCCTTGAGGACAGTGTTGTGGCAAGGTTTCAGTAAATTGTAGGCAGAAGGAGGCTCACAGTTGTGAGTATGTGAAACACAGTTCATTCTTGTATTATTACTTATTCTTATATATTTTTTCATATGAATAACTGCAAACCTCCTTTGCCCACCCTTGTATACACTACTACTTTACAAATGCAATTCTTTTCCCTGCACCCAATTTATTGATGTCAACAATATGTATTAATATTACTAAGATAACTATTTTAAATTGCTCTTCTGCTTTACACTTCTTTTTATTTTGTAATTTGTATTCAGAAGAAAATATTTTGATGTCAGTTATCCACCCTGTTCATAAAAGAGAGAGGATTCATTTAAATATGCCAAAATAAAGACTTTGTGTCACTTCCCCACCTATGTCCTTATCAATCTTTTCAGAGAAGAGAGATTCTATAGGAGAAGTAACCAATGGAACATATAGAGGTTCTCTATGTGTACTATGGGATTTATGCCTTAGCACGTAATTCTGTATGTAACTCAACTTGGTAATTGCTTAATGATGTGTAAGGCCCTAGACTGTGCTTTTGGGGCACAACATGAATTGGAATACTCTAGTCAAACATGCAGTGGTGTGCTAAGGGCTATCATTTCTATAAAAGCAGTAAGCACACATTTCTGAAAGAATGTGGGTGAGGCAATTGATCATGCCAGTGAAGTTTGGGGAACACATTTGAGTAGGTGATATTTGAACTCTGCCTTGAAGGGCACCAGGCAAAGGAGTAGAGGAAGGGTGCTTCAGTCAGAAGGAGCGATGTGATCAAAGACAGAAGAATCAGTCTGCGGTGTATTCAGGAATAGCATGGGTAGAGTGGGGTGGAGGAGACTGGAAGACTGGGCTTCTAGGAGGGTG
Source organism: Murina feae (assembly GCA_004026665.1). Classification (NCBI taxonomy): domain Eukaryota; kingdom Metazoa; phylum Chordata; class Mammalia; order Chiroptera; family Vespertilionidae; genus Murina; species Murina feae. Next base: position 4,692 of record PVJC01034668.1, on the reverse strand, counting down.
TAACAGAATTCTTGGGAGCGAGCTCAGACATGGGCTTGCATGGCCTTTGAAGGATTCTCTGTGAGCAACAAGGTTCTTAGAGAATTTGGAGTTTAGTATAGGAACCCTCTTTTACTCACCATGTCTATGATGTTGAATTGCTACCATCTCTAGTTGTAAAGAAGAATTAAATTCAGAATTGCTTTAGCATTCTGTTATTTGCATTTCACTCTTGCTAATTCCCCATCGTCTTGTTCATTGGCAGTCTGTGTCAGTGTGGGGTGTTGGAGGACGAGTGGAAATGACTGCTTCCAAGTTCATGGCAATTCAGCAGGCCCTTCAGCCAGACTGGTTCCAGTGCCTCTCAGATGGAGAAGCATCTTGTGCAGAAGCAAGTTCCATAAAAAGAGTCAGGAAGTCTGTTGACCGATCGCTGCTATTCCTGGATCAGTGTCTGAGGCTGCAGGAAGAGTCAGAGGTAAAGCTGTGCATCTCACTGCTACTCTTTCTTTAAAACTCTTGCTAATTGACATTGCATGATACCGCCTCTTCTGTTCTTCCTACTTCTCTGCTCCTTGCTTCTCGGTCTCTTGTGTGCTCTCCTATTCTTTTTTTTCCTGACCCATTAATTATAATTGCTCTCTAGGATTCTGTTTAAGGTTCTCTTTACATCCTAAGGTTCTCATTAGGCAGTCTCCCCTTAGTTTTTTTTATTGCTGATAGTTCTAAAATACTAGGTACAATTAAGATCACACTGCTTAGCTTCAAGATCGCATAACTACAGGCTACAGGGCTTTAGCTGGGCTTTATCACTAGAATATTCCTCATGTACATCTTAAACTCAGAGAAGAAACTCCGTATCTTCTCTCTTCAAACCTTTTCTTCCTTTTGCTCTCTGTCAATATTGTGCTTCAGTTTTTGGCAGCCACTAAGTTTTTCAACCCAGAAAGTTGAGTCTTTCAAGACCCCTTTCAATATCTAATTTAATCTCCAATATTCACTCCCCTTTGATTCCATCTCCCTAAATATACCTAGAATCTGCCCCCTCACCACGCTTACCACCATCTTAAGGTCTCATAACTTCAGATTTTCTTATGTAAATAATTATCATTTAATTGTTCTTTCTGCCTCTGTTCTCCATTCCACCCATCCCATCTTCAGCCCTGCCGTCCGAGAGGTCTTTGTAAAGCACAAATATGAACTAGTTGCCCACTTTTCTAAAAGAATTTGAGGTTCTCCACTTCAACTCTTACATGGTGTGGATGACCTGCCTGTTTCTCCACCCAGTGTGGCCTACTTTCTCTGTGGCTGACACTTGCAGTTCCCTGAGGCATTATCCTGTTTCATGGCGCTGTGCCTACATGCCGACTTCCTTCTGGTCTGCTGCTTTTTTCTTATAGTCAACCGTATTTCTCTTGCTTCCAGCTCCGGCTCATTTATTCCATTGTTTTCATTCGAGGAAACTGCCCCTGACCCTCCCAGGAAGTTCTTTTCACTCTTTGCTACTCCTTTAATTTGGATGTAGCTGTATTATAGCCGCAATCATATTGTATTGCAATGAGTTATGTCTTTGTTTTATTAACTTTGACCTCCTTAAGCTCAATTTCTGTGTTATTTTTATATCTTCATCATGTAGCAAAATTCCTGACTTCCTTGGTAAGTACTGATGGTGAATGGTTATGATGGCTAGGGGAGAAGCTGCAGCAGTAAGTAAGGGCTCCCAATAGCAGAGTTAGTGACATTGGAAAAGGACACGTTCACTATTAGAATGCAGAGGAGGTAGAAGTTCAGGAGATAGTGATCGGAGAGGAGAATCAGGGTCTGATCATTTAGGTGGTCATCCTGAGCACCAATTAGTTTCCACTATGGCAGATGCTTCAGTCTGAGGAACACTGCCATTTGAAGTTTACCCATAAAAATGTAATTTGACTCATATAGTTGGTATACATGAAATAATGAGAGGAAACTTAGTTGTCATCCAGAATAGAACTCTCAGTACCTGCAATAGGAGTTCAGCCTGGGACACTGCTGTGGGTCTGAATTGGCTAGTGTTGCTCACTAGCCATTGTTTTGAGCCAGTAATTATCCATGTAAAATGAGTAATGTTTGATGAGTAAAAAGGACAGAGTATGACAGGACATGGTTATTAGAAAGGCCAGATGCACCTCAAGTCTTCTGTGTTATAGTCAGCCTCGTCATTTCACACTATTTCCATGTGTCAGTCAAATGCTGGGATTCCTCTCTGTACCCCTTATGTTTATGCTCTTGTCTTGACATGATTATTAATAGTGCCTCCTATACTCTTTAATGTGTTCTATTTTAGACAATAACTGTATATGACCCTGCTTCTTATACCCATGAAAGGGAATTCCTCAGATAGGGCTGTGTCAGTCACACAAAGGAGCAAGCCTGTGTAACTGTCTGCTTTGTATGTCTGCATACATCTTTTTCTTTTCCAATGATTCCTTCCCCTCTTTTTCACCGGATCCTCTTATTCTGAGTGCCCTTAAGTGTTGAGGCTCCCCTAGGTTCTGTCGTTGGACTTCTTTTCTTCTTCATACATTCCGTACGCCGGAGATGGCGAACAGGTTTCATCCCAAGGTGCTTGGAGCTGTGCCTGGTATGAGCAGGAAGAGTGTACTCCGTTAGCCATGTCTTCCGTGGAAGCAGGAGTTGGGAGTGGCAGCCCAGTGCCAAGTGACTGCTGTTCTAGCCTGGGCACTCACATTTTCGTATCTCACATTCCATAATCTTAGGCCTATGCAGTGGCTAAATGTGCATGTCCCACAGATACCTCAAACTCAGAATACGCAAAACAGGATGTTCATCTTCTCTCGGCCTCACTACTTTTTTTTTTTTTTTAGGATTGTCTTTTCTGCTCTTCTCAGCACCTCCCTTGACTTCCAAAAAGGAGCCGGGAGTCATCCTAGACTGTCCTCATCCTCTTCTTGGACAACTAATCAGTTGTTGATTGTAATGCCCGATGAGTTTCAGATCCACCCCTCTTCATCCCACTGGCACTGCCTTCGTCAAGGTCCTCTTGGGCTTTTACCTGGATTATTACATTGGCTCCTGCCCCATCCTTTAGCCATACTCCCTCTTAGTTCACTCTCCACACAATATCCCAAGTGTTCTTTCTGGAGGACTATGTGATGATGCCCCTCCTGTCCAAACTAAGAAGCAAAATTCCCTTTTCACAGCCTCGCAGGCGCCCTCCCCACCCCTCTGTTCTACCAGAGAGCCACTGTTGACTTGTGTATTTCCTTGCAAAGCTTACATTTACAGTTACATACACATAATTATTACATATATATGTGGTTTTTAATAACATGAATACAATCATGTGTTCAGAAATTTCCTTGTTCCTTGCTTAACAATATGCTGAAACTCTTTTCTTACGAATATATTTGTAGTAGAAATTTGTAGAAGTGAAATTTTAGGATATAAAGATGAAACCACTGACATTGTGATACCTGTTGTGTACATGCCCTCCCATGAGGCTGGACTAATTTATACTTTCTAGTTACCCACGGTATGTAGGTACATTTATCACGTTCACTTTCACTGTGTTGTTATCTTTGAGCTTTTTTGTCAGTGTGATGGGCAAAATGGTATCTAATTGTTTCCAATTTGCATTTCCTCACTGTGTGAGGTTTAGTAAGCTCTCCATATGTGTACAGGGCATTTACATTTCTTTTTCGGAAGTTCATATTTACATATCTGTCTAGATTTCAATAGGGTTGTCATTTCCTTGGAGGATTTTTAGAGCTTTTTCTGTGGTGTAGATGTTTACCTATTCCTCCAAAGAGTGACTTCTCCTTTGCCCTTGTCGATAGTATATTTTACTAGAGAAGTTTTAATGTTTTTGTACTGAAATATGTCAGCCTTTTACTGTAAGCTTTAGGTTGCTTAGGAAGGCCTTCCTCAGACCAAGATGAAAAAAATATTTAATATGTTCTAATACTTGTATTTTTATGTTTAATTTGATTTTTAAGGATGGTGTGCAGTACGGGTTTTCCCCCCAAGTGTGTATAGTCCATTGTCCCAACCACATAGTTTAGAAATACCTAAAGTTGACTAATTTATAATGACTTGGCAGGGACCTCAAGCAGGCCTGGATAGTCATTTAAACAAATTGAAACTATCCCTTTGTCTTTTTCCTCTTGTACCTGCTCAGCATGCATTTAATTTAAGCTAAGCTAAAGCATGGCTGTGTATGTCCATTGCTTCAGTTTCTCTACACAGTCTTTTCATACTTGGGTGGCTTTCAAATTGTGCTCTTTGGAGCCCTGAAAGCTCTCAGGGCAGAGGCAGCACCATTCCCTGCATGCTCCCCACTGAGATCTTGTCTGTGCATTGGGCTTCTTTGTAAGGTTCATTTAGACAGAGATCTCCACTCCTGAAATGGTTAAAATTGTTCAATCCTTTTTTTACCTTAGGTCCTTCAGAAAAGTATGATCATTGGAGTGATTGAAGGTGGAGATGTGATGGAGGAGAGGCTGAGGTCAGCACGAGAGACAGCAAAGCGGCCTGTAGGTGGCTTCCTTCTGGATGGCTTTCAAGGGAACCTGACAACTCTGGGCGCTAGACTGGACTTGCTGTCATCAGTTACTGCGGAGCTGCCGGAAGACAAACCAAGGCCAGTGCTGAGTGAGGGTGCTGGCTAAGCCTCATGAGCGGCAGAACAGGAGTGCTGGGGGTTGAGTATTGTGC
>PVJC01034667.1:0-18613 GCA_004026665.1 Murina feae | reverse complement strand
CTGGGGGCTGTCTTATTTACCCACCTCCTCTTACTACGGAGCCCCATCCCTCTGCGCTCGCTCTCCTCTGATTGCCCCGTCACAGACAAGGCGCCTGAACCTGACCTGCTTAGTCCAAAACAGTTCCCGTGCGATGGGGCCCCAGGCCCGTGGAGGAGTCACACGCTCAGTCTGTATGTCTACGGAGAGGCGGGGAGAGCTTCAGGCTGATTGCAGAGAGGCCTGTGAGGAATGTAGGGGATGGGCATCCAGAGAAGCACCCAGATGTGGCGCTTTATCCCCATGGGCCAGTGTTTTGCTTGTTTCCATCTCTCGTCCTGGAACCCTCTCCTCCACACACTTCAAAGTGGTTTCACACTGAGCTCTTTAATCCTGGCGATCACCATGGGGTAGCAGGTGATGGCAGTGATTAGCCTGGAAGCCCGGGGAGCCACGCCCAGCCAAGCCGGGCACTTAGCCTATGACAGGGGCTGACCTTGGTGGCCCCGCAGGTGCACCTGGGAGGCTGGGCCCTGGGAGTGGACCAGGTGGGCCCACCGGGGCAGTGGGGTCTCTCTGGCCAGGTGCAGCAATAGCTGTGGGCCACGGTCAAGACTGGAAAGTTGGATGCCCTCCATCTTTAACTCTGCTCCACCTCCCCACAGCTTCTGCTCTGGCCCCTCTGGCCCTGCCCTGTCCCCTGATCTCTCCCTGTTGCTTTCTGACTGCCCAGGCCCTGCAGCAGGAGGCACCGGTTCCTCCTGTGCGCCAGAGGCCCAGGTTCGGGTCTGGCCTGCCACCTGCCCACTGAGGGACCTGGGCTTCCTCGGATGTCCCTGGAGAGTGCAGGTGTCTGACCTTGGTGAGCTGGTCCATCTGTGAGCTGGACCGTCGTGTCCCCCTCTCACTCTTCAACAAGCTGGTGTGCACTTTCCCTGCAAACTCCCTTTGATGGAGGCGGATGTGAGCAAACAGGCACTTCCCCTTCCAGGGAAATGTTTCTGTGTAACCAGGAACTGCCACACGTCCAACCCGGGAACTATCCACCCCGACATGCCATGATATTTTGATTTTGATTAAAAAAAAAATCAATTTTCAATGAATATTATAAAAATAAATATGTTACTCACAATTCGGGTATTCTTGAATATTTTCAGCTGAAAATTCTCATGAAAAATTATTTTAAAGTTGGTCAGAGCTGCCACTTAAGAAAACATTTTTTGTTATAGACGCACATGGTGTGTGCAGAAGGTCCACTGCTCGCGTCTACAAATGCTTATGGCGTACAAATGGTTAATTTAGACCTCGTGAAAGGATGGAGAGGCTATGGAAATGCTCATTGGCATTTGTGCGGGGAGGGGGTTGAAGGGATGTGTTCGTACCATCTGCCTCCCCACCCCATTGAAAACCACAGTGATTGGGACCCCTGGGCAGTTACCAGGCACTGAGTGTGTGGCCCAGTGCTTCCAGACCTCCTGCCACAGGCTGGTGTTGCCCCATCCCACTGCGGGAGCTCCAGGGCCAGCATCTTATCCTGTGGTTAAAATATGTACATGTACATCCCTAGCTGGTTTGGCTCCGTGGATAGAGCGTCGACCCGAGGACTGAAGGGTCCCAGGTTCAATTCCGGTCAAGGGCATGTACCTGGGTTGTAGGCTTGATCCCAGGCCCTGGCCGGGGTACTTGCGGGAGGCAACCAATCGATGTCTCTCTTACATGGATGTTCCTTACCTTGTGTTATCCCCGCCCCTCCTCCGCCTTCCACTCTCTCTAAAAATCAATGGAAACATATCCTCAGGTGAGGATTAACCCAAACAAAACAAAACACACGAACATATGCCAGCAGGTGCCTTGTCCTGTCTGTCCCGGGCACTGGGGACACGGGGCGCGTCCGGTGAGGAGGCGTTTACCGTGTAGTTGAGGTCGGTGCAGAGGGTGTTGAATTCAGAGTAAAGAGATGAGGGTGTGGCATGGGCGGGCCCTTCAGAGGAGGTGACTGGGGAGGGCTGCTCAGAATGCTCTCAACAGCTGCTCTGGCTGCCAGTGTCGGGATGGGGTGTGGAAGCCGGGAGACCTGTCAGGAGTAACAGGGAGGAGGAGATTCTGGGAGAATAACCGGGGAGGGCACAGCCCGGAGCTGACGCTTTGGCGAGGCCAGAGGTGGCTGGCGCAGAGGATGGGCAGACCCTGCGAAGCCCGCGGGGATGGGACGCATCCTGCCTGCACGTGACCTGATGATGACACGGCCGTTAAAGGTGCATCCCGAGGGGCCAAGGCCCTCTGGACAGACAAACCCTCAAAGGTGCGCGTCTCAGAGTGAGACGGCCTGATCAGCCCTGACTCGGTCCCTGAGCTGGTCGGGGAGGTGACGAAAGCCCTCCCACAGGCCCACGATCCCAGGGGCAGAAAATGACAGCGAACAGTCACACAGACCTTACCACGTGCCGGGCACCCTTCTAAGCCCTTCACACTGCCAGCTCTGGTCTCATCCTCAGACAGCCCTCTGAGGTAGGCGCTATCACACCCCACTTTACATAGAGGCAACTTCCGAGAGAGAGAGAGAGAGAGAGAGAGAGAGAGAGAGAGAGAGAGAGAGAGAAGGAGAAGGAGAAGAAGAAGAAGAAGAAGAAGAAGAAGAAGAAGAAGAAGAAGAAGAAGAAGAAGAAGAAGAAGAAGAAGAAAAAGAAGAGAGAGAAGAGAGAGAAGAGAGAGAAAGGAGTTTGGGGAGGGGGGGGCCCAGCCAGCACCCCAGCCCATGCTGGCTGCTGCCTGTGGGGTCCCTGCTGCTTGCCCCACCCTAACCTGCCTTTCAGGAAGCTCCCAAGGTGCTAGGAGCTCACAGACCCGCTAAGGCCCAGCTCCCAATAGCACTTGACCGCAGCCCAAGCCTTCTTTGAACCCAGAGACCGTGGGGCGATTCATCCTCCAAAAACACATCCACCAGAAAACGAAGCAACTGAAACGCCAGAAGAAAAGGCCGGGGATTCTGGGACACCGCACTGTGTAAAGGTTTAGACCCACAGAATTTGGTGAGCGGCGAGGAGACCTCCCCGCCCTGCCCCCCCCTCCCCCCCACCCTCCACTCCCATGTGGGCTGCAGCCTGGCTTCCCTGGGAAGGCGGACCAGGCTCGGGCCTGGGAGGGAACCCCCTGGTGCTTAGTGGCTGACGTGGAGAAAGCCAAGCCCTTGTGTGGGAAATCAAGGATGGCAGGGACGGTCCCCCCAGCACAGCAAGCCTGCACTTAAACACGATTAACTATGCTCCCTGCAGAGGAAGTAGCCCACGCTTCAGCCAAACACGGGCCCCCTCCCGCTTGCCAGCGCAGTTACGGTGGTTTGTGTGGCCCACTACGCTCTGAACCAGGACCAAGCCTATTAGGCCGAGTTCCAAGCTGGGTTTCTTGCGGCAGCCTGGGCCCCACGTCAGCCAAGGAGAAGACCAGATGTGCAGGCTGCGTCCTGAGCCACGCTCACCGCTGGGGGTGATGGGGACCAACACTGAACACACCTCGAGAGGTCTTCTCTGTCTCCAAGCTGACCTCGGACCTGCTGACCTCTGACCTGCTGACCTTCCGGATAGCCCTTCTGGGTTTCAGACACATTCAAAGTCCCTCTCCGAGGAGAAGCGTGGGGAAGAACAGCATCTTCCCCAAGTGAATGAAGAAGAGATGTTTGTCCTTCCTCATGTCAGGCCATCCAAGGACTGAGTCTCAGAGGACGACTTGGGAAAAGCCAATCCCCTGCCCCATGTCCCACCCCCAGTCCAACTCAGAGAGAGAATGGCTCCAAGGTGACCATGGCCCCCTCCAGTGCCGTTGGTGGAAAGGCATTTCATTCTCACCTACATGAACATCCACACACATGGGATGATGATGTGTGTGTGCATGTGTGTGTGTGTGTTTGCACCCCCTCGCACATCTGGCTCCTGAATCCTGTAATTAGCATCCCGGGAAGGATGGTTCTATGTATTGGAAACACCAGCCTAGATCCTGGGTGACTGACACGCCAAAAAACTTAATTTCCCTCTTTGTAGGAGAGATCTTTTAAGCCACTGCCTGTTTGATAGCCTCCGCAGATGAGGCTGGCTCTGAAGTGCTTAGAGGGAGCATGCTCCTTCACCCGACACCCCCCTCCCCATCTCCCTTCCCACTCTGTCCGCATCCGCGATAAGGCATCTGTAAACACTCCCTGAAACTCTCTCCCGGCCTCCTTGGCTTGGCCACTTTGAAGTGGAACTGCAGGAAGACCTCCACATGAGATGAAAATGTCTTGCGAACTGATAAAGAAGTGCAGATCCAGCTGAAACCCACTCGGTCAAGGGGATTAGTGAACCTGAGAGGGTCTGTTTGGATGGAAGAAGCGTTGAAAATTGTGAAGTTCCGATTCAGTCTAAGTGAACCTCAACACCAGTCTCCTACCCTCTTATCCCCATCCCCATCTGGGGGTGCCTGGCCAGACACTGGGAGTGCGCCCACCTTCCAATTCCGAAGTGTCCTTCGATCCCATAGACTTTTCCTCCTACACGGGGTTCTCAGCATCTCAGGGGCACTTGCACCTGGAGAGCCTGTCAGATGCAGATTCTGGGTTCATTGCCACCAAGTCTTATTTGCATGGTCTCGGGGGCATTCACTGCCCGGGGTTTCTAATAAGACCCAGGGGCTATTCTAATGCAGGTGCTCAAGGCCAGATTCTTTTTTAAAATATATATATATATTTAATTGATTTTTTACAGATTGAAAGGGAGAGGGATAGAGAGTTAGAAACATTGATAAACGAGAAACATTGATCAGCTGCCTCCTGCACACCTCCCACTGGGGAGGTGCCTGCAACCAAGGTACATGCCCTTGACCGGAATCGAACCTGGGACCTTTCAGTCCGCAGGCTGACACTGTGTCCACTGAGCCAAACGGGTCACAGCTCAAGGCCAGACTCTTAACAACAGGGTCCTGGAACCAGCTTATCATGGCGAACAGCACAGAGGCAGGGCTGTGGTCTGGCGGTTTGTACTAGGACCAGTGGCGACAATAGTGAGCTGCTGGGGGCCACAGCCACAGCCTCTAGTCCCCGGGTGTGCCATCTGCTGTCTGACGGCCCACCTCTTTCCCAGGACCTCCTGGATGTTTTCACAGTTCAGACACCGAAGAGTTCACATCTGGCCCAGCAGAGGGTCTCAGGGACCCGGTACCTGTTGCTAAGGCCCGTGTCTGCCCTGATTGACCAGTCTCATCAGTTGCTAAGTATCTTCATTATCCACTTACAGCAGTGGTCCTCAGCCTTCCTGATGCCATGACCATTTAACACAGTTCTTCACGTTGTGCTGACCCCCAACCATAAAATTATTTTCATTGCTACTTCATAACTGTAATGTTGCTACTGTTATGAATTGTAATATAAATATCTGATATGCAGGATGTATTTAGATGACCCCTGTGAAAGGGTCGTTCAACCCCCAAAGGGGTCGCGACCCACGGGTTGAGAACGACTGCCCTACACCAAGCATGTCAAACTCAGGCCCTCAGTCCGCCTGCTTCGTTTATTTGGCCTGCGTTAGCCTTTGGGTTTGACATGCTTGCCCTACACAAAGGCTCCTCTGGGAGGAGCAGGCCCAGCTCTCAGAGCACGGTGCACATTTCTCCTGGTTGACCACACCAGGGACACCATTAACTGCCCTCTGCCACTTGCAAGCATCTTCTTCTGCCCCTTGTCTGGTTCCCCTCCTCTCTCTCTGCTCCTTTGCCTCTGCTGCTCCCTTCCTTCGTTTCACTATCCATGTTGGTTCCCCTCTCTCGTCAGGCCTCGATTACCATCTGAATGCCAGCGGTTGCCCTCTCTCTGGAACTCTAGGCATTTTCCACTGTCAACTGACCATCTCCAAGTGGATGTCCAAGGCACACCTCAAACTTCACAAAACTGAGCCCCCGATGCCCCCCACGCCCTCCCACGCCCACCCCATCTCTGCAGGTGGCCCTCCTGAAACTAATTTGCTCAAGGCAAAGTCTAGGAGCTTGTTCTGGATTCTTCTCTTTTGCTCACCATCCACATCTAATCCATCAGCAAGTTTTGCCAACCCATCCGGATCCACCCACTTTCCCCCACCTGCACCGCCAGAGCCCACTGCATGGCCCGCCTCCCTTCCTGACCTCCTGTCTCTCCTGCGGGCCCCCAGCAATCCAGTCTCTATCTGCTGGCAAGCTGGTCCTGTGAACATATAATCAGATCATGTCGCTATCTTTTCTTTTTTTTCTGAACAGTATTTATTTTTTCTTTTAAAAAGTTGCTTTATTGTTTAAAGTACTACATATGAATCCTTTCTCCCCCATTGACCTCTCCCTGCTCATTGCCACCCCCCTTCACATGCACTCACCCCACCGCCCCACTGACTGTGTCCATGGGTTATGCTTATATGCACACATACAAGTTCTTTGGTTGATCTCCCCCCTCCCATCCCATCCCCGGTCACTATCTTGCTGAAAGCTCTACAGTGACTTCTTTTAGTGTTTAGAATAAGACTCAAATTCTTGATAGTGGCTTAGGAAGCACCTACTGTGGATACCCTGACCTCCCATCATCACACCACACTAACCTCTGGGCCACCACAGCCCTGCCCCTCTGGCCTTGGTTCCCTCCCTTGAAAGGCCCCAAGCTCATTCCTGCCCCAGGGCCTTTGTACTAGAGATGCTGTGGGCCTGGAATGTTATTTTCCTGTGGCTAGGTTTCTTGTTCAGATCTCAGCTGAAACAGACCTATCCTGACCTTGCAAACCAAAGGAGCACCCCCCCCCCACTCTCCATCACCCTCTGATAGGGCTCACTAACTCCCACTAGCGGATGTTTTAATAGTTTACTTGTCGGCCCACCCAACTCTCCCTAATGAGGATGTTAGCCCCAGAGCATGTGCTTGGGGAATTTGTACCTGCTTTTCCTTTTCTTTGTAAAGCAGATTTTCTGACTCCTCCCTTTTTACTGAACATTGCCACTCTTTGCTGTCCTCAGGACTCCCACGGCTGGCAGCCACCCTACTGTCAACACGTCCCAAGCTAGGAAAGCAGTAGGCACGCCAATTACATTTGTATACAAAGTGAAAGTTTGTAATTCTGCTCGAGGCCGAGGCTCTCCGAAAAGATGCCTGTGTTTAGTCCTAGGTGCCCACCTGTGGAACTAACCGCATGAGACTAACCGCATGAGAACTCCTTGGGGGAACACCTGAATGATGCCGATTCCCACGCTCTCCCCCCGGAGGACCTGCTTCAGTAGGAGTGGAGTGCAGTCTGCGAATCTCTATTTGTCAAAAAGCACAAGGAGCAGCCCAGGTGTCCTCACACTTTGCAAGTTTGGCAGCCACCAGCTTAGCGCATAGGGCGGGGTGCCTGACACAGACAGACCTGCAGGGGGAGCCCTTCACAGCGCGTCTCCACCTCACCGCGATGGACACTTCCTGCGGCTCTTTGCTGTGAGAGGCGGGCCTGTGCATCCTGAGATGTCCAGCAGCGTCCCTGGCCTCTGCCGTCCAGATGCCAGAACGCCTCTCTCCCGACTGTGACAACAACAAAGGTCTCTAGAGGTGGCTCCATTCTCTTTGGGGGCCCAAATCACCCCTGGTTGAGAATCGCTGCTCTAGGCTTTCAGTTAGGGTTTGGAGAGCCGATAGGAGAGCTCTGTCGTCAATGGTCTAGAACATTCAGTCGCCCCAAATATAGGGCAACACATGTGGGCGCCCGAATGACTGTCTAAAGCGATGCGTGCTTGCGTGCTGGCTAATTGTGTACGTGGAAATCGAGACCAGCTCTTCACACACCCAAAAAGAGCGATCTGGCCCAGGCTCGTTTGAAGGCTGGCGTGTTTTAAAAACTCGACATGACTTAACACAGAATCCTATAAGTTCCTTTGCTAGAATACTTTCAGGATATATTAGGTACAACAATAGTTTGCTACATGAAAATGGCTTTGAAAACCTTTAAAGTGTTTTAAAAGAAAGGGGACCGTCTTTTTTTTTTTTTTTTTTTTGTGCAAAGCATTAAATTGGATGTGAATATGACAGATTTCAAAGACTGTCAAAATAACGAATTTACATCATAAATGCATCGGCTTTCTTTCTAAAGGCTTTCCCACCACTCGGAAGGCATTTAATGGTGAGCCGGTTCAAAATGTCGCCAGCTCCCACTGGTACAAAAGGGAGGCACTCGCCGCCCGACTCTCTGAGCTTCAGATAACGTCCCTGCCTCTTTTCAAGTTAATAAACTGCACTCCTGTCAGATTGCAGATAAATGAAAGAGACGGCCCCATTGTTTTCTCCCCCGGCTTGCTAAGAAAGATATCTCCCAATATTTCGGGAGGACCAGGATGCCAAAAAAATAAACTTGAAATACATCCACCCCACTGCGACTTTCCCGGATCAAAGACCACGGGATCTCCACAGAAGTACTTTTCTGAAGTTTGCAAGGCCCGCAGTTGCGAGCGCGGCTCATTAAGGAGCTTCTAATGCATGTGATTGTTTCAAAGTTGGCCATCTAAATTTTTAATCATGTGTGAGTTCAAGATAGTTGCCGGGTTGTACCCAAGCGCTGCAAAGCCTTTATGTCCTAAGGAGTCATGTCAATATAATATTTTCCTGAATAATCAGCAGGTAGGCGTGGGGAGGGGGTGGCTTCAAACGGTGCGGCTCTTTGATGGAGGGGTAGACAGGTTTCTGAAGTTGCCTTTTGAAAGAGAAATAAGTCTGGGCGGTTTGAAACCTGGATGCCTTTCTTTGCGAGGGAGTGAGGGTACAGCTCTCTTTTCTCCTCTCTCGTCCCCTCTCACGGCGGAGATGAAACTGCTATGAATAATAGACGGGAAGATGGGGCTTTGCTGGGAGCCCGGCCCCTGCAGCCGGGGTCTCTCAAACAAGAAGCAGGTCCCTTTTTGTTGCTTCCTCCTCTTTGGGGACGGTCTGTTTTTCTTTCTCAAGAATCTAATATTTGACTGAGAGCACGGAAAGCCACAGGAGCTGGCTGCGCAGAGCTCCGTGGCACCTGAGGGGCCCCAGGGTCCAGCTCCTTCTTGCTGCACCTCAGCAGGAGGGGAGTCCACGTACAATGGGCACAAGATGACCAGGGGAGGGGCGTGGGGAGACCTCGCTGCACCTGTCTGGTAGGAGATAAGGCACAGCTCACCTGGCCTGGAAGGATCTCGGGAGGCCATGAAATCCATCCCTTGCCCCTGAGATAGCTTTTTTTAAATGTTTTTTTCCTCTAAGAGAAAGTTTAGTTAGAAGTCATAGAGGTAGAAGAAGTGAGCCATGGAAGAAACGGGCTCAGGAGACAAGTTACAGAGGCAAAAGAAGGGCATTTGGGGCTTAGGAGAGAAAGAGACAGGGGGGGGGGGGGGGGGGGGGGGGGGGGGGGGGGGGGGGGGGGGGGGGGGGGGGGGGGGGGGGGGTAGGCGGGGGCGGGCTCCGTAGAGAGAGATGGTTCTTAACCCCACCCCCCATTTATTGAGCATTTACTCTGTGCTTGTCTCAGTTCTAAGCACGTTTAATCATCACAACCACCATGCGTGGCAGGTTCTTTATCCCCATTTCACAGGTGAAAAAACCGAGACACGGCTGGTGAGTTGCAGAGCCTCATCTCTTCCAAACCCATTGGCCTGGATCAGCTGAGAACGGTCTCCCACGACTGGCTCCTGGGCAGGCCTGTGTGTGTGGCGGACATTGTCACGGGCCCCGGGGAAACCCGGCAGGAGCCACCTTGCGGCAGGGGCCATGGTAGATGGCGTCTGTCCTGCTTAGCCTGTTACTCAGAAGCAGAACCAGGCTTATGAGGTAAGTGGTGGCTTGAGAAGCAAAGCCCAGACCAAATGTCCGGGCCTTTGTTCAGCAGGACGCCAGCGAATCCGCAGTGTGGGTGTCTGGGCAGAGGCGTCACCAGCCCGGAACAGTCCAGCTTTGGGGCCCAACCCCGAGGGGCGATTACCACGCGGGATGCCCGAGATGGGGAGTCCCCATTCACCACTGGCCTCCACCACCGCCAAGCAGAGAAATCAGGGTCGTGCCAGCCTACCAGCCTCACACAGTACCGAGCACGGAATCTAGGTTCCCACATTTCTTAACCTGGTTCCTCCACAGAGTTTAGCTTCTTTCCGATGCCAGGCCCGCAGCCTTAGGGTAATTCGCACAAATGGGCAGGGAGCAAGAAAGCAAAGTCAGGTAGGCGCCGCTCACGGCCACCGCAGTGCAAGGGAAGACCTGAGTCAGGAGGCCTGCAGCCCAGCTCTTGTCTGCCAGTGACTAGAGGGGAACCGCAGGCCGGCCATTGGACTCAGCTTTCAAATGGGAATAAGCAGATGTGCCCTGCCTGTTGGATGGGATTATTTTGAAGGTGGTGTCTCTCTTGCTCATCACTGCATTCCTTACAACTTAAAACAGGAAACTGGTGGTGGGGGGGGTGGTAAGAGTCCATGGTGGTTTGGTAGTTGAAACCACTTGGCCCGAGAGATGTCTGAGTCACAGTGTGTGTGTGTGTGTGTGTGTGTGTGTGTGTGTGTGTGTGGAGTGGTCCTTAGGGTGAACAACCATGCATGCAGAGGAGCACCATGCACACTTCTGAGGAAGGACGGGGTCCCAGAACACCCCTCACATCTTAAATATTTCAGCACACAGAGAGTGCTCAACACATACGTTCTGCATGACCGAATAAAGAAAACTATGAGCCGGTAGCCACCACGTGTTTTCAAAGTGGAATGAAACTTACACTGTGAGGCAGAGATTGACTAGCAGTTTACTAATTCTTTACTCCCCGGGCCCACAGTTAGACAACATTTCCAAGGCTCTTGTGGGCGTCTGGCCATAGAAACATTGGGGAGCCAGGTGTTGAAGATGGCACAGTGGTAAGAGAGAAGATTGGGTTCCCCAAATCAGAGGATGGCCTGTCCCCAGTTAGGCAAACCAGTGTTGACTTTATGTAAGTAAAGAATAGACATCTTGCAACTGCCAGTTGACCCAGTGATCCCACTTCTTGGAATATATCCCAAGAAACCAGAAACACCAATCAGAAAGGACATATGCATCCCTATGTTCATAGCAGCACAATTTACCATAGCAAAAATTTGGAAACAGCCTAAGTGTCCATCAGCAGATGAATGGATTAAAAAACTGTGGTACATCTACACAATGGAATACTATGCTGCTGTAAAAAGGAAGGAACTCCTACCATTTGCAACAGCATGGATGGAGTTGGAGAGCATTATGCTAAGTGAAATAAGTCAGTCAGAGAAAGATAAATATCACATGGTCTCACTCATCTGTGGATTATAATGAACAACATAAACCAATAAACAAAAGCTGATGTAGAGACAGAGAAGCATCGATCAGAAAACTCAGAGGGAAGGTAGGGAAAGGTGGGGGTTAGGGGGAGAGATCAAACAAAGGACTTGTATGCATGCATATAAGCATAAGTGATGGATGTGGACAATAGGGGGTGAGTGTGAGGGCAGGAGTGGGGGGCTGAGAGGACATTGGGGGATAAGGTCACATTTGTAATATCTTAATCAATAAAGGGGGGGAAAACCAAAAAACCCCACAAAAAATACAAAAAAAGGAATACACATCTATTTGCTTGAGCTGTTGTACGTCATGGGGGTTATTTAGCATCGGGAGCTATCCTAACTAATACACAGTCTCTGGTATAATTCATACTCCTGAGAGGCTCTTAGAGGCCAAGTGATGTTGGGGAGGGAGCCCAGGCACACAATTCTGGAGCCTTGTACCAATTCCACAGTAGAGTTGGAAGCACATACAGATGTAACTCTTATGGTGCAATTCCAGATGGCCCCAATGAAGAAGCAAAGGGGGTACGCCTGAAGGGTCGGGCTGCAAGAGGCTGTCAAGAGAGCTGAGGTTCTAAAAGGACACACAACAAGCCATGGAAAGAAGTTCACAAGTACAAATATACCCAAGAGGTCTTGAATTTGAAACATAATTTCCACCAGCCGAGATTCCTGAAAAATACTTAGAATGAGTGTCTGAGTGAGGGCAAAAAAGAACAACATTTCAGTGGCACAACATAATTCAGGTGCTACCAGGCTTTTCAGTCATGGGCCAGCTCACTGAGGTGCTCCGATCCCCAGGTGGCCTTTCACATGCGAGGCAGGGATTCCTGCATTCATGGCTCATGGACCCATGGACTCATGGTCTCATGGACTCATTCATTCATGGACTCATGGATCCATGGACTCATGGACTCATGGATCCATGGACTCATGGACTCATGGATTCATGCATTCATGGCTCATGGGCTCATGGACTCATGGGCTCATGGACTCATGGGCTCATGGGCTCATGGGCTCATGGGCTCATGGACTCATGGGCTCACGGATCCATGGATCCATGGACTCATGGACTCATGGATCCATGGACTCATGGACTCAGGACTCATGGATCTATGGATTCATGGATTCATGGACTCATGGATTCATGGACTCATGGACTCATGCACTCATGGCTCATGGATTCATGGAATCATTGTCTCATGGAATCATGGACTCATGGACTCATGGATTTATGCTCTTTCCATCTTGTGCCTTTATCCACCACCAGGGTCTCGGAGCTCTCTGCTGACAGCATGTGGAGGTGGGGAAAGTGGAGTGAAGAAGACCACTCACATCCTTCCTTATCCCTTTAGCCTGAAAGTGATGCTCTTCACTCCTTCTAGGTTCCATTGGGAAGCCCTAGGCACAGGGCACCCTTAGATGCAAAGGGGGCTGAAATTCAGCCCCTGGCAGGACAGTCCTCACCAGATAGAACCCCACATACTGCAAGGCAAGGCGTGTGTTTTTGGTGGACATTGCGCTGTTGCTGCTACGACATAAAGGGCTTTCCTTCTTTTGAGGTGAGCGTCAAGACAAGGAGTTGATCAAGAAAGGGCAGACCTGCTCTTGGAGTCGAATGGCATAGTGCTTCTGACAGAAAAGGGTAATGAAGGTCCTTATCACCTCTGGCTTCTCTGTCTGGGATTCCTCTGTCTGGGACGGGGATAATCAGACTGAATAGAGTAGAATGGACATTGGTAGAAAGAAACCAAAGCCCTTCTTGGAACAGTGACTGATTCCAGATGGGTGGAATCTCCTGGCTTGGATGTGAGACTGCAGAGACCCCTGAGGATTTGTGAAGATGATGCTAACCAGACTCAGGAGAGCAAACCAATGTACCTGAAAATTAAAGACACACCTCTTGTATTGTAAAGGAGAAGATGATGTCTTCTGTATGCTTGCCAGGTGGACTGATGACCAATTCCAGCTTAAGTCCTAAAATAGATGTTTCATAGGACAGTTGGTGTGCTATTAAAAAGGTAAATAGTGATGGCTGCGCGTCAGAGTAGGTTCCTGAGACCAAGACAGGCCAAGCTAATATCAATTTCATCTTCCTCAGTCATAATCCAGTACAACCAGGAGATGCAGTGAGCCCTGATGACTGAGTTTTATATAGCATTTGGCAAGTTCTCCTTTTAAATCCAGGGGGAGACTGTGTGACCTGAGAGATAGTATAGTTAGGTGAACTTATAACTAGCTGACAGGTCATACCTAAAGGATGCTGATAACTAGGGAGTAGGGGCTGCTAACTCAATGCCTTGGGGAGTGAGGCAGGTATTGCATCAATGAGTAGGAGTGAGCTGGGGGCTTGCTATTAGGGAGTCATGGGGACAGAGACAAAACAGAGAGCATGTGCCATGCCTAATGGCTGTGGTCACTCTACGTATCCAGGTGGGACATGTAGTCCTCAACCTATACACGTACACACAGCTGTTTTGGCCACACTAGCTGGTTGTTGCCATGTCGGATTGTAGAGATATCTTTAATATCTCAGGAGAAGCCAGGAATTCAGATGTTGGCCACTGATTCAAAGTTAAGCAAAAGAAAACATTATAGAGACCAAACACATCTGCAGGCTGCATTTCACAATGTGTAACCTCTGACCCAAGAAAGATTTCTAGTAGCCCAGGGCTGTGCCATTGGTTCAATTCTATTCAACATTTTTAATCAAGGATTTGGACTGAGCTCTAGGAAGCATTTGGATCAAACTGGCTGTCGACCCAGAGCCAGAGGGACAGCTGGGCGACCACCTTAGGACTCTGAATAACCTCAACAGACTAGGATAGGGCTTGAACGGCCTACGAAGGAGCTCTTGGGTGGATGAATGTACGATCATGTACTTGGGATCCACAGACCCACCAAACAAGTGCAGAATGGCTTAACAAGAACACATGTTAAGAGAAAAATTGCTGTGGAGTTTTAGTTGCCTGCAAACCAATACAAGGCAACAGTCTGATGCGACTGCCAAAGAGCAAAGGCAATCTCAGACCATCCAAGGCAGCAAGTCCTGCGCAGCTCAGGCCGGCCACATCAGGAGGGGCATGGAGAAACAAGAGCACATTTGGAGGCTATCAACCGGGATGGTGAAAGGATTGGAAACTATTCAAATGCAGAGTGGCTAAGATGTTAGGGCTACTTGGCTTAGAAAAGGGAAGCCTAAGAGATACAGAAATGCCGAGTTCCAACATTCGGGAAGCAGTGATGTGGACGGGGAATTAGACTGATTCCTTATGTCTAGACTAAAGGCAAGGGGGGTATGCTTCAGGGAGCCAGATTTCAGTTTCATATTCAAATACCTTCCCAACACATCTCTGAGGAGGGGAACGACTACCAGAAAGGAATTTAGCTCTCCCACTTCCACTCATGAAGATGGAAACGTGGGAGCAGAGGGTGGGAAAAGGGTAGAGAGAATTTGACCATTAAGTGGTGGGGGGAGGGGCATTAGAACAGCGATGGCCGCACTGGGATGGAATGCAGACAGAGACCAAGTGAGAGACCAGGTTTTCTTAGCTACTGCTGAAAATTAAGAGCCACACAATAGACTTCTGACAGAGAGAGCTGGGTGGGAATAGCAAATAAGCTTATTTGGGGTGTGGGGGTTGGGGAAGCCAATGACAGTAGGGATTTAGGAGAAATCTAAGTATCAGAATCATTACCAGTCATAGTCATACCAGAAGGATGGATCATGGCATACGGTTCTGGTGGGAGGCACACCTGTCCTGCAGGGAGGGATGGGCCTGGTCTCCTGACAAGCTGGTTCTAGATTGCCAGTTTGGATAATCTATGAAAAACTTGACCTCAGAACTACCTTTATCCTCCGAGGATACCTGGCTTGGGGCTGATGCCTCCAGGTTGGGGAGGGAACCTGCTGCTGGGGCTGGAAGAACAAAGGGACGCCAGTGCCCACAGGTCCTTGGGGACCTCCGGCAGCCACACGGGGAGGGGAGCACAGGCCTGGCCAGGCTCCCACCAGCATGAGGAGCTGAGAGAGTGGCTCAAGGGCCACCATCTGGCTGGAAGGTCAGCGTCTTTTCCTTCCAACACAGCAGGGGTGGAACCAAGGAGTTGTTGGGAGAGCAGGAATAAAGAGCAGGGACGAGAAAGTAGGTCACCAGGAAATCAGGGAAATAAACAAAGGGTTCCTGCGAGGGGGAGGCTTGCTTTGATGGTGGGGTGGGAATGGGAAGGACTGTCTCTGGGAAGAGTGACAGGGTTTCTGTGACATCCTCAGCCCACCGCGGGCTGACACAGAGTCTTAGAACAGCCCAGATGGACGGGGAGGAGGGCCAGGAGTCACCCACCAGCCTCACCCAACCCCACTCCCTACCGGAAACACCCCTGCACTACAGTGGGTTCCAGCAAGTACACTCAACTTGTCCCGGGGCCACACCTGACACCCCACCTTTGCATCGGCTAATCCCTCTGCCCAGATTACTCTTCTTCCTCCTCGAAGAGTTGGCTCAACCTGGCTGGTGTGGCTCAGTGGCTGAATGTTGACCAAATCAGGAGGTCATGGTTGGATTCCCAGTCAGGGCACATGCCTGGGTTTCAGGCTCGATTCCCAGTAGGGGGTGTACAGGATGCAGCCAAGGGATGATTCCCTCTCATCATTGATGTTTCTCTCTCTCTCTCTCCCTCTCGCTTCCTCTCTGAAATCAATAAAAACATTTTTTTTAAAAAAAGAATTGGCTCAGCTCTCCATTACCCTCAGCAGAATTATCTGTTGCATTTCTCCTTCCTTCCTTCCTTCCTTCCTTCCTTCCTTCCTTCCTTCCTTCCTTCCTTCCTTCCTTCCTTCCTTCCTTTCTTTCTTTTTATTTATCTTGCATTTCTTTTTTTTCGGATTTGTTTTTTTAAATTGTGGTACAATACACACAAAATTTATCATCTTATTACTTTTAAGTGCACAGTTCACTGGTATTAAGTACATTCATATTGTTTTGCAACCATCACTACCATCCATCTACAGAACTGTTGTCATCTTGTCAAGTGGAAATCCCCATTAAAGGATAACGCTCTCCCATCCCCCAGCTTCTGGCACTGTTCTGTGTCCTGTCTCCAAATCTGACTGATTAGGGATCGCATGTAAGTGGGATCATACAGTATTTGTCCTTTTGTGACTGCCTTCTTTCACTGAGCATGTCTTCAAGGTTCATTCACTTTGTACCATGGACCAGGATTTCCTTCCCTTTGAAAGCCGAATAACATTCTATTGTATGAAGTGTACCACACTTTATCTATTGATGGACACTTGGGTTACTTCCACGTCGAACTCTTGTGAGTAATGCTGCTATGACCATGGGTGTACAAGTGTGTTACATTTTGCAGCAAATCTTACCTTAGTTTGCTGACATCCTACATCCACCCTTTGACTCAGCACAGGCGGCCAAGTGTTGATTACCTGGCCTTCCTTAAACCAAGCAGTCTGAGAGGAGGCAAACTGGGCAGCCTTAAAGAGAAGCCCCTAAGCTTGCTGCTCCAATCCGACACTAACAGAAAGCCCCCCACCCTGCAAAGCTTGTAGACTCCTTTTCCCTCGTGGATCCGTTGAGCGGTCCTCCTTGCCCTCATCCTGCACCGCAATAAGATTGTGTACCTGTTTGTCTGCCCTAGCATACTACTGAGACCCTTCTTATTTCTTTCATTTCCCCAATGCCCAGTGGAGTGCCCAGTATGGCATCCATGCTCCCTTCATTGTAAGTGAATGGATGAATAATTCTAGGAAGGGGAAACACTGCTTCCCCAGGTATAACTGATGTCCGCCCCATCCCAAGACCTCAGACCTGCTTGGTTTTGCTTGGTGGTCAGAGAAGCTTGTCCCAGGGAGTCCAGGTCAGTGTGACCTGCCAGCATTTTTCTCATGTTAGGCAGAGCTGCAAGGGTGGAGCGGGGGTGGGCGGGGGTGGGGAGGATGCAAACTAATGTGTAGAAATCAAGTCATCCAATTGCTCGGGGTTGGGGCCAGGGAAGAGGGTAGAGAGGGGAAAAGGATAAAATATGAATGAGCACCAGAAGACTTTCGGAGGGGATGGGTATATTTATCATCTAGATTAATATGATGATTCTCAGATGTATACATATGTCAAGATTTATCAAATTGTTCACTTTAACTATGGGCAATGTATTATGTACCAATTATACTTTATTAAGGTTATAAGAAGACTTTTATTATAGTAAGAAAATAATTGCTGTGTATAGTAAAAATAATACTAGCACATCAAATCCAGCAATATATGTGTGTGTGTGTGTGTGTGTGTGTAAAAATAAGTAGTAAGACTTACTTGACCTAAAGAGTATCCTAGGAATATATTTTTAATTGATATTATAAAATCTAGGTGTGTGATTCAACACATTAACAGATTCAAATAGAACAACCATATGATCATCTCAGTACATGCAAAATAAATCATTCAATAAATACTTTAACAAACAGGAACTCTCTCATCTTAGAACCTCAAAATGTTCATATCTAATGTAGAAATATTACAAGCTTCCCTTTAAAGTCAGAAACAATATAAAGATGGTCCCTATCACTCCTTCATGTATCTATCTGACATCATCCAGGTGATTCCAACCAATGAGATAAGACAAGAAAAATGAATGAGAGGATAAGTTTGAAAGAGAACAAAGAAATGATTTTCCACATAGCAAATTCTTAAAAACTCTACCAAATAAACCAATTTGAACTATTAAGAGACTTTTCAAAAGTTGATTATTTAAGCAGAAATTGCATCTTGAGCCAGAATCAGACATCCATGGCTAGAATGGACTCTGAGAAATACATCTAGTTAATTATCCTGCCACTTAGTAACATAATAATAGTAATAGCTACTGTCTATTAAGTGTCTGCTGTGCCCAAAATTCTACACTTACCATTTATAATTGAACCACAATGAACCACAATGTCGTCTGCCTACAATTTAAAAAGCAGTATGGCC
The DNA here is from genome assembly GCA_004026665.1 of Murina feae. Lineage (NCBI taxonomy): Eukaryota > Metazoa > Chordata > Mammalia > Chiroptera > Vespertilionidae > Murina > Murina feae. The sequence goes on along the minus strand of PVJC01034667.1, from coordinate 353 downwards.
CTAATCGGTTTGGCTCGGTGGATAAAGCGTCGGCCTTCGGACTTAAGGGTCCCAGGTTCCACTCCGGTCGGGGGCTTGTGCCTTGGTTGTGGGCACATCCCCAGTGGGGAATGTACAGGAGGCAGCTGATCGATGTTTCTCTCTCATCGATGTTTCTAACTCTGTATCCCTCTCTCTTCTTCTCTGTAAAAAATCAATAAAATATATTTAAAAAATAAAAAAATAAAAAGCAGTATGAAATATATGTAGAAGACATAGTATTTATTCAACTTACTCAGAGTACCTGGAGCCCATGCAAATATGCAGGTGTTAAAATAACCCCATCACCTAGTTGTCTGCAGCTAACAGGCTGG
>PVJC01034666.1:0-18682 GCA_004026665.1 Murina feae | reverse complement strand
GGGGGGGGTCTGGCCTGGGGCATTCAGGAGTGCCTGTCCCGGGTCCACTGCCTGGCTCTGCCCCCTGGGGGCCTCCACCAGGTGTGCGGGAGAGCAGGTCCTCCATGGGGCTTGCAGGAGCAGCCATCCTGGGTCCGCTGCCTGGCTCCACCCCCTCCCCCCCCCGGGAGCCTCCTTGGGGCATCCAGGAGTGCCTGTCCCGGGTCCACTGCCCGGCTCCACCCCCTGGGGGCCTCTGCGGGACATGCAGGAGCACCCGTCCTGGGTCTGCTGCCTGGCTCTGCCCCGGGGGCCTCCTTGGGGGCGTGCGGGAGCACCCGTCCAGGGTCCGCTACCTTCATCCGCCCCCCAGGGGCTTCCACAGGGCGTATGGGAACGTCTGCTGCACAGTGTGGAGAATCCGAAGCCAGTCCGCTGCCCGGCTCCACCCCGAGTGTGTTTGCTCAGCAGCAGGGCCCCACCGAGGGATCCTGCACCAGCGTCCGCCCCTGGCTCGCCACCCAGCTCTGCGCCAGGTGTGTCCCCTCAGTGGTGGGGGCCCACCAGGCGTGTGTGATCGTGGGCCCTCCGGTGGGAAACATCCAGGCCTGCACTCACCAGCCCTCCCACCCCCCAGTGCACGAACCCTGAAGGGGCTGTGGGCAGCCTGAAAATGGCCCTCAGCCCCTCACCCAGGCTGGCCAGGCATGCCAGCAGGTGGACATCTCCCCCGAGGTGTCCCAGACTGCAAGAGAGCACAGGCCGGGCTGAGGGACCCCCAACCCCCAAGTGCACAAATTTTTGTGCACCGGGCCCCTAGTATAGGATAACTCATATACCATAAAACCTAACCATTAAAAGTGTATGAGTCAATGCTCTTTGGTATATCACAGTTGTCCATCTAGCCTCATAACAAATTTTCATTATCTCCAAACATTTCATTTTCATTATCCCCAAAAGAAACTCTATCCCTCCTAGTTGTTTCCTACCCCCCAACCTCCCATCCTTCCCAGCCCCTACAAACTATGATCTCCTTGCTGTCTCTATGGATTTGCTTATTTGGGTCACTTCATAAAAATACAATATATGTCCTTTTGTCTAGCTTCTTGTTGTACTTAGTATGTTTTCAAGGGTCATCCACATTCTAGCATGTATGAGCGCTTCATACCTTTTTTATGGCTAAACTAGTGCCCTGGTGCATGGATTCATCCACATTGAAAGGAAATTAATTAGAAGGTGGCCAGTGGGGCAGGACTGAGTGAGATGGGTGGTACACGCCCTAGAGCCAACCTCCCATGGTCCTTCCCTGGCCAACTTCACCTGGGGCGCCACTGTGGTTCAAAGGGTATCTGTGAAGTGAGTGGGGTCCCTTTGGCAGGTGGGGACCCTCAGCCTGGCCTGCAGAGATCAGGTCAAAACTGGCTCTCTGACATTCCCTGAGGGGGCTCCGATTGTGAGAGGGAAGTTCTGGGGTGATGCACCCCGGAATTGGGCTCCCTACTCTCTGGTTCTGGGGTGCCTCACTTAAGAACCGCTCCTGCCAAGTCACCACAGCTCGGCATCTCCTGCATTGAGCGTCTGCCCCGTGGTGGTCATTGAACACCATCACTACTACTTGGATGGCTGGTTCAGTTGATTAGAATGCAGCTTTCTGGCTATTGCAGTTAGTGCTGTTGTGAACATTGTATCCCTTTTGGTGTGGACATGTGTTTTCATTTCTCTTGGGTATATACCTAGGGGTGGAACTGTTGGATCACATTGCTTCTTTTTAAGCCCAATATAGCACTGTTGCTTCCAGGATCTGTCAGGAGAGTACCAGAGCAGCAGAAACCAAACTCCTGCGGTTGGTACCACTCAGTGAGCATCTGGAAAAAGCTGTTCCAGTGTATAGTTTATAATCTCATTGTGTTCACACTGAGTATCTTTTTGAGTTCCTTCTTCCATGAACTCCAGGGCCCGTTTACATATGGGCTTTGCTCCCTGGCAGGTGATTTTCCTCTGTATGTTCAACTGTATTTAAAATCATTTTCCCTGGATGATGGTCATTTTAATATTCTGCATCTAATCTTTTGTTACTCTATTTTGTAGAATTAAAATTACTCACTCGTTTGTTTGACTTAATTTCAAATGAGACAGAACTGCTCTTTTCTAGATATCTCCACTCTAATCACAAACTGAAGTAAAAGTTGATAGGCTTGTCCTTGTAAGTTGCCTAAGGACAACCAACCAAATTATGTCATCAGAATATATTTTAGAGGGAGGATGTGGAGCATTCCTCCTGCAAATCCCAACTTATTTTCTCCTCTGGCATCAAATTACACAAGAAGCTCTGTGTTCACGTTGACTGCAGAAAAAGTCAGATCTTCTGTCCAATATCTGACCTCTCCCAACTGTGTTACACACTTGTAATGTACAGAGTTAATTTTACCTTTGGTCAAAACTTATTGGGTATGGTAATGGCTCCATAAGTTACAAAGAGAAAAACAATTATGCTACCTTCCAGGAATTGAAAAAGGATTCCAAAAGACACTAGTGGTAGGTGTGGGGCTCCTGAGATGGTATTGTGGAAATAAATTTCAAGATGCTGAAAGAAAAAAAAATCCTGCCAAAATTTCATATACATAAAAAATAGTTTTTCCCAGAGAAGTTTGAATTAGTAGCTAATAAGAATGAGTATCTTTATGAGTGATAAACAGACCATGTCACAAACAGCTTCTATATTATGACATCTGTATATTGCACAAAGAACCCCACTCAAAACCCAAAGAAATGCCAAGATGCAACAGAAACAAACCAGGTGACACACATGACTCTGGACTGAAGCCTGGGGGTAAAAGAGCGAAAAGTAACAGAAAGTTAACAGAAAGAAAAAGTTCTCTGGGATTTTTTTTTTTAGATGTGTTTTTATTGGTTTTAGAGAGAGGGGAGAGAGGGGGAGAGAGAAAAAAACATTAATGAGAGAGAGAGAAACATCCATTAGCTGTCTCCTGAATGCTCCCTACTGGTATTCGAGCCCACAACCGAGCATGTGCCCTGATTGGGAACTGAATGGGTGACCTCTCAGTGCATGGAATGATGCTCAATCATTGAGCCACAGTAGCCAGGGCTCTTTGGACTTAAAAAATATATATGTTTTTATTGATTTTTTTTTTTTGAGAGAGATAGAAACATCAATGAGAGAGAAACATCGATGCTGCCTATTTGGGGACTGAGCCTACAACCTGGGCATGTGCCCTAACCCAGAATCAAACTGGCAACCTCTTGGTGCATGGGATGATGCTCAATCCACTGAGCCACATGGGCTGGGATCTGAGTTTTTTAATAGAAGCAAGTGCTAGAGATGTATGTTAATACAGGGTGTCCCCTCAAAAGGTATATACACTTTGAATCATTATAAAGTCTGTGTTTATTAACATACTAGAGGCCCAGTGCACTAATTCGTGCGCCAGTGGGGTCCCTCGGCCTGGCCTGCGTGATCAGACCAAACCTGACTCTCCAACATCCCCCGAGGGGTCCCGGATTGTGAGAGAGCACAGGCTAGGCCAAGGGACCCCACTGGTGCACAATCAGGGCCAGGGAGGGACTCAGGAGGGCTCCAGGGTATGTCCGGCCCATCTTGCTCAGTCCTGATGGCTTGGACCCCAGCAGTAAGCTAACCTACCAGTTGGAGCGTCTGCCTCCTGGTAGTCAGTACACATCATAGTGAGCAGTTGAGTGGCCTTAGTACATCATTAGCATATTACGCTTTGATTGGTTGAATGGATAACCATATGACCGGACACTTAGCATATTAGGCTTTTATTATATAGGATAGTTCATTTTCAAAATTGAGGTATCAGCTGGTATACTTACTCTGAATGAGTAAGCTCATTTTTAAAATTAAATGAGTTATCAGCTATTAAAGTATGTATACATTTTTTGGGAACACCCTATACTAAAAGAAATAGCATTCTGATAACCAGAAAAATTGATTGTTACAGGTAAAGTCTGACAGTTTAATCCCCAAAGACAAACATTAATGTTCACTGAGTGTCTACTAACTTTCAGACACTTATTATGGGCACTGTATACAGGGTAAGGCAAAAGGAAGTTTACAGTTGTTCCTATGGTGGATACTACAATAATTAATAAGTGATAATACAAGAATAAACAGTGTTTTGCATACTCACAACTGTAAACCTTTTGCCCCACCCTGAATATGCGACTGGGTGTCATCCTTATGGACATTCTTAGGAAATGGGTGTTAAAAAACCTCTGCTGTAGGGACGGGAACACAGAGGAGAGGCAAGTAGCCTGTTCTTAGTGACGGGGCTCGTGAGTTGCAGAGCACTAACTCTTCTATGCTACTAGCCCAACACCCAAGGAGAAACTGGGTCAGAGTTCATACCGCCTCACCACCACGGCTCTATAAACACGGCTAACGTATCTTAACTAGACCTCTGATCAATAATGCACTTCAAAGTTAGGCAACAGAATCACAAGTTCAATTCATGACGTGTCGGCTGTACTTAAAAAATATAAACTGGAGTTAGGAGACTGAGAAGTATTATGTAAAAGTAAGTGCTTAGGCCCTGACTGGTTTGGCTCAGTGGATAGAGCGTCGGCCTGCGGACTGAAGGGTCCCAGGTTCCATTCCAGTCAAGGGCATGTACCTTGGTCGCGGGCACATCCCCAGTGGGAGGTGTGCAGGAGGCAGCTGATCGATGTTTCTAACTCTCTATTTCTCTCCCCTCCTCTCTGTAAAAAATCAATAAAATATATTTAAAAAAAAAGAGTAAGTGCTTAGCTTTAAAACAAATAGACAAGTAGTGCTTTAATGGTTATTGACACTTTTGACATAATTGTGTTTAATATTACACAAGATACATTTAAAAAAAACACAAAGCTTAACTAAAAGTTGAGAAAACTTAAAAAATGTTTAGTGGAAGGGTACTTTAATGTACATCCAAACCACATAGGGCTTTAGCACTGAAGGAGACCAAATGTAGGTTTAGACAACTCATGATGTGCTCTGAGTGTCTCCAAAGCAAAGGCATTTCATGGTCTTTCACAGGTATTAGCAATTTGTGTCTGAGGGCCTTTATGGAGCATGGAATTGGGCTTAGAAAAGTTACCTTGATTTGTACATGTGAGGCCTAACATTTCCATGCTTGTCATTTCTTATGTTTTTATTCCCTCAGTAAGATCCTGCAAAAAATGTAACGCATGTACTTAAAAAATGGTTAAGATGGTAAACTTTGTTATGTGTATCTTACCACAATTAAAAATAAAAAAGAGTAATGCAAATTTAACCCAAAATTTGGAGTCTTTCCTTTTTCCTGTGCCATGACGTATCAGCTCAGTTTTCCTTAGGCCACCTGCCACCTCTAATTAACCTAGTAGATTAAAAAGCCTATTGACTTGTGTTTAAAACACTGATCTCTATATGATTCAAGCATTGTTGCTCTCTATAGATATCATACCAAAAATCTCCACATGTAGTCATGATTACTTCTGGTTATAAATGGTTTGGTCTTTGTTTTTTAATCTAAAGTTTTCATGTCTGAAAAATCTATACGTTTACAGATAACCGCACATTTGTCCCATTTGTGGAATTAAAAAGAGGACGGCACTGTCTAGAGTACAGGCCCTTCCCTGAATGGAGGTGGCACAGATGGGATGGCATTGAGATCTAACGTCCTCCTTCACATTTTTCTATTAAAGGGATGCTATCACACAAAGAGTAAAATACGCTGCCTTAGGTGATGCCTTAGTTGCTACTAACCTGCCTTTTGTGATGGTTACTTTTATGTGTCAGTTTGAGTGGGCCAAGAGATGCTCAGATTAAAAACGGAATCTGAGTGTGTCTCTGATAGTATTTCCGGATATTAGCTGGCACTCCACAGTGCTGAGGGCCTGCATAGAACAACAGGAGGAGGAAGGAAGAATTTGCTGCTTTTCCCCTAATTGCTGGGACACCTCGTCTCCTCTTCTCCTGTCCTTGGATGGGATCTGTATCATCATCTGCCCTGCTTCTCAGGCCTTTGGACTCAGACTGAATTGCACCACTGGCTTTCTAGGGTCTGTAGCTTGTAGGCTGTGGGACTGCTCAGCCTCCATAATCTAGTGAGCAGTTCCTCATAATAAGTTCTTTTATATCCAATTGGTTGTTCCTCTGGAGAACCCTAACCAATATATCCTCTGACCTCGGGCAAATCACTTGGTTTCTCTCCGTAAAATGGAGAGTTGATGATTTCCAAGGCTCCTACCACAAAAGCCACTGTGTGATTTTATTATTCTACAGACAGGAAAACATCTCCATAACCATAAACTGGGCAGGGACTTGTAAACACACAGGCTTCTGTGTAGTCTCACGCAAGCATATAGCCAAGCAAAACTAGTGTTCACGAAGGAACCTCATCATGTCCAAATGAAGAGTAAAACCAAACATTTGGAAGCTGAAAAAAATTTAACAGATAATTTAATAGGCCTTTCATTTTAGAGCAGAAAGACAGAACCCAAAGGGCCCAAGGAATGTGTCCAGGGTCCCGATGCTCAGAGACCAGAGCTGGAACTTAGAATTCTCAAAGTGGAAAGGAAAATTAAAAAGTTTGAGGGGGGGCTTTTTAAAACTTTCACCATCACCTTCTTATTCAGAATTACTACTGCAGCAAACCCACTCCCACTGAAGCATGTGTATCCGGATATTAAAAACACACTCTAATAGTCACTTATTTAGAGCTCAGTCTTTCTGTTTCCCTGGAGAGGAAACTGACCCAAAGTTTAAGATCAGGCCCAACTGCAAGTTGACAAAGTAAGAAGTAAATCCTCCCATTCATCTATCACAAACCCCTCTAATGGTTGAAGGACTACAACATGCTATACTCTGTTGTAGTACATGTGTGGGGATGGGGTTAGACACAACGAGACAGGCATGACAGATGATATTTCCCAAAGACAGCACTTCCACCACACATGTTTGACTTATAGCATGACTTGACAATTCTCCACTTAGAGTAGGATTTTCAGTTCCCCCTCTTCAAATCTGGGCAGGTTCTGTAACTACCTTGGCCAATACAGCTGGACAGTGGAAGTGACATGGCATGGCTTCTCTGGCTAAGCCAGAAAGGCAATATGACTTCTGCCAGCCTCTCTTTTGGGACTCTTGTTCTTGGAATCAATCCACAATGTGCTGAGGAGGCCCAGGTAAGGCCATGTGTACATGTCCTGCTGACAACCCCAGCCAGGCCCCAGTGGACAGCCAGCATCAACTGCCAGACAAGTGGGTGAGTGAGGTGATTCCAGGCCCACCTTTGATTTTCAGGCTGAGGCCTTGTCCCTGGGACCACTCTCCATGAAACATGCTCGGCCTGAATTCATGACCTCCAGAAGCTGAGAGTGGTAATAATGAAGATTGTTGTTTTAAGTCACTATTTTGGAGGTGATTAATTGTGCAGAAATCCTATATAATAAAACCCTAACATGCAAATGACCCACTGCTATGATGTGCACTGACCACCAGGGGGCAGCAGCTGCCCCCTGGTGCTCAGTGTGCTCTCACAGAGGGAGCACTGCTCAGCCAGAAGCCAAGCTCATGGATGGTGAGCACAGTGGTGTGGCGGGGTAGCCTTTCCTGCCTCTGCTGCAGGCGGGTGGTAAGGCATGAGGAGTCATAGACTGCAAGAGCCCCAGACTGTGAGAGGGATGTCTGACTGCCGGCTTAGGCCAGATCCCCCCGCAGGCAGACATCCTCCAAGGTGTCCCAGACTACAAAAGGGCACAGGCCGGGCTAAGGAACCACCCGCAGTACATGAATCTCAAACATTGGGCCTCTAGTAAATAAATAATATGTGAAATTCTTGGGTTTATAGTCCTTGTTAAATTTCTTGGTTTTCAATTCTACTCTTCTACCATTCCACGTTCCCTTTGGTATGTTATGATTAAAGAGAAATGTCTCTGCTTTTTAATTTTTCCTCTAAATGTGAAACATGATGCCCACCTCCGCCCCTGCTTAACCTTTGTATTAGGAGCTGATGTTAAATAGCAACATCTTTTTGGGGCTTACAACCGTGCCCAGATTTAAGGAGCCCAATATGCTTTAGCAACTCTGCTTGGAATTTCATTTTTGGAATGCTTTTGCCTAACAAGAGCACTGTAATCTCCAGCTATGGCCCTCAGCCTGCCTGCCTGCTGCAGATGTTTCACAGAACATCTGTATTGTGGCCTCATCACATATACAGTGGCCCATGTTCCATCAGCACTCCTCTGTCTCTGAAAAGCCAGGTAACTACACTTTGGATAGTCTCCATACAGCCTTTCATGAAACTTCAAGAAGCAGAGGTGACACACGTATTGTTTTAGAGGTGGTGAAACCACAATAACCCTTCAAGTTCGGAATGGCTCGTGGTTGATGCTGACAACTCACCTGTGAAGGTGACATCTGTTAGTGCTCCAAGACACATGGCCATACGGAATATCTTTGGTTTGGAGTAAAGCCTGGTGCCTGCTGGCACTCCTCTGTCATTCAGGATATAATGCCATTTTGAACTGATGTCAAAAAGTTACTCAATAATTATTCAACTATGTCTCATATAGGTGACCAAGTTTACCATGTGGCTCTGGTGACTCATGTCAACTTCCAGGGTAAGGTTTCTCTACTATAAATCAGGTGAGCTCATGGTGATTGATGGTTTGATTTTACTGATAATACTAATAATTCTCACTTCTTTGATGTAATATATGGGTGACTGTAATATACAACACTGAGAGATAGATAGGTGTGATAGGACCGAGTGGTGGAATGACCCGTCGCTATGATGTGCACTGACCACCAGGGGGCAGACGCTTAATGCAGGAGCTTCCCCCTAGTGCTCAGTGTGTTCCCACAGAGGGAGTGCTGCTCAGCCAGAAGCCTCTTCTGCCTCCAAAGACCAACTGAGTATTGTGTCCTTGGCCTTCAGATGCAGGCTGGCCTGAGGCCTGGTCTCAGAGGGCCTAGATATGCTCACAGATCTGGTTAAAAGCCAAGATGAAGAAATTGGCTTTGTGACCTCTGCCTATCCTGTCCAGACAGAATTTTAAAGAGTATAATAGTTCTTGGCAATCATCAAAAACACAGAGCGTTTCACTTTTGGTGGCATCAAGTTTTACACTAGAAAAACCTGAGTCCCAAAAGACTATGGAGAGGCAGAAGGGAAATAAAAATACAATAAAGTAGGATTTAACAACATAACAAAACATTCTACCAGCAGATGGCAATAGAGGACTTTGTGAGCAATTCTGGCAGCCAGAGTTCTGAAATGCTGGAAGGCAGCTTTTAACAGCTATTGTATAAGTGATTTATGTATTTGGATTCTGTTCAGTGTTATAGATGCATTACTGAATAAAACATTTGCAGTGTGTTTTCCATTACCAGCTGAGCTTCTGAGACCCAATTCCCAAAGCTCAAAGGAGCCCCTGCCATCAAATTGCTTTCCTCCTCATATAGCTGCTTCATACCCCAGAAAAAGAAATGCTTAGAGAGGGTGAGAGAGAGCTGATGTGACCACATCATCGAAATAGCTTACCATGTGTATTTGAGTAAAAGCACATGCCTGGATTCTTCACAGCAAAGCTGTCCAGAGCTTCCCTGAGCTCCTACTGCCACTCCCTGCATTTCCTCCATCTCACTCAGCTTTGCTCAGCACCACTGCGCTAATAGCCTTGGTGAGAGGGGGCTAGCCCTGGCTTGGACAAGGAAAGTGAATGGCTTGTTTGTAAGAAATATGCCAAGTATATTAAAAAGGCAATTCTCACACAAGGCTTTTAATCATTTTTCCCTCCTGTTCTTTCCAGAGACCCCAGCAGGGAATTCTCTTCAGCATCCTAAACACAGAACTAGAACAATTTTGGAAGCAGCCAGTGTGCAGTGATTGCTCCCAAGGCTGCCCGGCAATTTCTGGCTAAGCCTCTGTAGCTACTTCCCACGAGGTTCCTCCGCCAAGGCTGTACTGATGACTTTGGAGGCCTCTGAAGTCTGACACGCTGTGATGCATTGACATAGTAAGAAGGTAGGAGCCATACTGCTAGCATAAATCCAAGGTGTGATCTGGCTCAATGTGGTGGCCTTTAGATGAGGGAATACCTCTCATAGAGAATGTTTCTGTTCAATCATGAGGATTCTACAGAAACAGTTTCTGCGGAAAGTACTGTGAGACAGGCACTCCCTGTGGTAAATGCCAGCCTATCATTTCGAGTGCACAATATGTTGGTATTCCGGCTTTAGTCACTTAACATGTCATATTACTTGAGATGTAAGCTTCCCTGCTCCGTCTATTTGCCTCCCCTGTTGTCTCTATATTTGAACAAAGGAAAGGACATGCAGTTATAGTAAGCGGAGATATTATTTTCATTTTGCAGAAGAAAATGAGGTTTATAAAGATTAAGAAACGTACTTAATTTTATATGACTGATACACAATGGAGCCAGGACCAAACTAAGCCCCCAGAGTCCGACAGCAAAGTCAACGCTTCTCATCACTGTGATGGTAAGGGCCATGGGTGTGGTCTTTCTCTCCATCCACAAAGTAAAAGAAAGTTTCATCTAAAGGAAAAGCAACATGACCCGCATCATTATAAGAAAATAATAAAATCACAGAAGAGATGGCTGCCAAGGAGGAAAAAAGGTCAACATTTCATTTCTCCATTCCTCATGCACACTGATGTGAACAGCATAAAACACCAGGGAGACTACCAATGCGTCTTTAATATCACTCATTCAGTGTGCACCCACTTATACCTATGGCTTCATCTCTAATGCTGTGACAGGAGTGACTGTTAAATCTGTATTTCTGGATCAGACTTATCTTTTGATTCCCCAAACCAGCATACTCAATCTTTAAATTCTCCCCAGAGTTCATCCATTCTTTCCCATTCTCTTCCCTCAGCCCACAAATGATCTCTTGCTTAGATTAGATATTCTACTTGGACATATGGCTCCATTAAACACTACAATGAATTCTTTTCATTACTGCAATCCTTCTATACCTTTTGATACTATCACTTCACTGCTTACAATATTCAAATCTGCTCTCACTGCACAGGGTGTATGCACACCTGCTTGCCTCCTTAGACTATGAGTTGCTCAAGCACAGGTGTCTCATTCACCATATACAGCTAGCCCATAGTTTAGATGCAGTTTAGGAGCATTTTCCCTGTCAGCCCTAGAAAATTGTGAGGTAAAGAACTGTGCAGAGTGCTGAGGGGCCCTTATTAACACCGTCCTTATGGAGATTAGATCTTATTGGGATTGAAGAACAGGCCTGTGTATTATCTTATATCTCATGTTATCTCTGAGGTAGGCATCTTATTTTTTAAGTCTAGTTTTATTTTTTCAATAGGTCTTTACTGATTTTAAATAGAGGAAGAGAGTAGAGAGATAAAAACATCAATGAGAGAAACATGAATTGCTGCCTCCTGCACACTCACTACTAGGGATCAAGCCAGCAACCCAGGCATGTGCCTTGACCAGGAATCAAACCAGCAATCTCTTATTTCATGGGTTGATGCTCAACCACTGAGCCACACCAGCCAGGCGAGGTAGGTATCTTTAGCCTTATTTTTTACCATTGAGAAAATGTAGAAAAGTTAAACATGATAATTTACCTAAGATCACAGAGCTGGTAAAGAGAGAGTCAGAATTCAAACCCAAGTGTTCACTTCACCAGTACCACCAGGCAATACCTGAAGTATTTGTTAGAGGCAAGTTCCCAGGCTCCACCCTAAACCTGCTGTGGCTGAGAATGGTGGCTGCCCATTCTCGGATGCCCCTTCTTTGTCTCCTTTCACAACAAAACCCCAAGTGGTCAACCTCCTATAAGCCTCCGGGGAGGCCGGTCGCTCTCCAGCCCCATGGTGTCGGTCTTCATGGACCTAAGCCATGATTTTCTACTGGTGTGCTGCAAGAGTTTTTAAAACATGTGACCTCTTTCCCCTTAGACTGTCAAATTAAAAAATTATAACAGCCAACACAACAATAGCCGTCTGGTGTGAATGAATCAAAATTAGATCATTATTTTTTGTCAGATCAGCAAAAAATACATTTTTTTGGTATGCTGCAGAATTTTAGTAATTAGTTTGTGTGTGCCATGAGGGAAAAGGTTGAAAATCGCTAATCTGAGCCAATTGTGAAGGTCTGAATCTACCTGCCTACTGGACAGTTTGGGCACAATCATCTGACACAACTCTAGACAATATAACTAGAAGAGAGGATGGCGGGAGCCTTTTGGAAAAGGTTTCCACACTCTTAAAAAAGGACGATCTCAGCGGGTCACTATAGAGAAAGGCATGAAGAAATGAACGAAATGGTCTCACGCTCCCCCTGCAAACCCCCAACATGAGAATGTGTTAGCAGTACTTGCTATCACAATTCCAGGGATGTTTAATCCAGTGCCCAGCTTGGCAACATCCAATAGTAAAAAAGAAAATAAAAAAATTTATGGTTTAAATTGTGGGTTATCAGCATCCACAAAATAGTATGCCCAGGTTAAGCAAAAAAGTCCTTGGATTTATTTGACCAAATTTTATATATGCTCATTCGATAGTTTTATAGGCAGACTGCTTTTAATCTTCGTTTGAAGGAAGAGAGGAAACAGAGATAAAAAATTCACATTCATAAGATACTTCAATGCAAAGTAAGGCTTGTTCAACACTCCCCACTGTGTAGCTTCTCTGTGCTAGCAAGTAAAGTTAGGCAACAATGAACTAGGGGATAAGTTATGCCCCCCTCTCTCATCTCCCTTGCTCTTTTATTTTCCCAAAGAAATAGCAGTGTGGAGCTTTATTAAACCAAATTCTCCTGGAGGCCCTGGAAGCTCCAGATCTCTTTAAAGAGCTGCACTGATCAGTGATGACTGTCTGTCTTTTCTTTTGTAAATTAGTTGGCAGCAGAGGTTGTAGAGACTTTCTTCGCATGTGGATAGTGGCTGGAAGCGAAGACAGGGATGACGGGCTTTTCAGTGATGCTTGGACTAAACACAGAAAACAACGTCTGCCTTCTTATAAGTCCTGAAATGTGCTAAGTTCTTTAGCACTCAAGGTCTCTGCACAGCCTGCTTCCCTGCACAATATCTGCCCTTCCCCATCCTCCCCTTAACACACCTCTACTCATTGCCAGGTCCCAGATTAAATGTCAGTTGCTCAGAGTAGATATCCTTGACTGGCATCCCTGGTCATCTTCTCAAGCAGTCCTCCTCAACAGCACTTAATTCTGCTTCTTGTGATATATTCATCTATGTGCTAATCTGTTTAATGTCTGTTTTAATAGCCTGTAAACTCCTCAGAATAGGGGCCACACCAGTACTGTTCATTTCTTCATGTCTTATACTATACCGAGCAGGCATTTATTGAAACATGAAAACACAAAGAGGAAGCAAAAGTCCTTAAAAGTCCAAGGCTCTCTGATACTGGCTGTTTAGCAGGGGGTGACTTCAGGTGTTGAAATGGGCCCTGAGAGTTAGAACTTTGATTTTAGTCCTGATCTGTGTGTGCCTTGGACTGTGGCCTTGAACAAGTCACTGCGACTTTTAAATGTTCTCAAGCACAAAACATAGATTAAAAAATGAGAAAACTACTCTTGCTGGGTGGCTCAATTGGTTGGAGCATTCACTGTCTTGTGCACGGGAAGGTTGCCAATTGGATTCCCAGTCAGGGCACATACCTAGGTTGTGGGTTCAACGTATGGGAGACAACTGATTAATGTTTCTCTCATACATTGATGTTTCTCTCTCTCCCTTCTCCCCCTCTCTAAATAAAAAATGAAACTAATTATGGAAAAGATTATTTTTAATGAAAAACTATCAAATTACTGAACAGGTAATAGCCTTTAGTGAAGAAATACACATATACACTTTAACGCAATCAAGAAATCAACTCTCCCAAAACTATGCCAGCAGTAATTACTGAAAATGACAGCCTCTTATTTGAAATCATTTCCAATTACATGGGAAATATATAATGAAATAACTGCTGATTAAACCTATAACTATACATGTACCATCTCATTTATAATGTACTTCCAAGTATAAAACTCAATGTGGGTTTTAGATTTTTTTCCCCAGAACTCAGGTTTTATTTCTTAATTATCTAGAATAGCTCCTGTAACAAAATTTCATTTTTGACATGATACTTGTTTGAGATTACAAAACTGCACTTTAAACTGAAATTTCATATTAATTATTATACTCTAGGGTTGTAGGATGACACCATATTTCATATAAATGCTTGGTGAGTAATATTTAGCCAATTTAGCTCTCTGTTGGATGTACAGTCCTGAGTGCTTATTAATAACTCAGTGAAACTATAAATCTGTGATATATCCAGGTTTTCAAAAAGGTAAGTAAATATCACCAATGTGGTGATATTAAACAATACTGTAGGTATATGCAAAATGAGAATAAAATGAGGACCTGAAAGCATGCTATGTGGGAAAAGGATGCTAAGAAAGAAGCATTACAACAGTAAGCCTTCCTAGGAGAGGTCCTTCACTCCAAGCCCTATTTTACCACCACCAGCTCATTAATTCTCCCAGGTGCTGAGGACACAGATATCAACGATGTCTGGCGTCTGGCTTACTATCTCAAATGCTGACATGGAGACTAGGAAGACATTAGGTGGTTTATCCAAAGTCACACAGAATATCACAACAACTTTCTTAGATGTCGGGTTTCAAAATCAATAGTTCCAATTGCTGGTTTTATGTCTCTATTCTCCAGTGTTCTTTGTGGGGAGCAGGTAGGAGAGAACCAGAAAGTTCGAAGTAATCCTCAGCAGCCAATTTACCTGATCTATTTGGCCATTAAATACCCAGGTGTGGGGAAGCCGGGATTTGGTTGCAAAGTCTGTAAGGAGGATTCTCTGAAAGGTTGGGGGCCTCTAGGAGGAATTTGCTGAAGGCGGCAGCCCCTGCCTTAACTTTTCCAAACAAGTCCAAGCCCCCAGGTGTTTTGCTGGAATCTATATTTAGTCTTTAGACATGACCTTGTAGAAACATGTGCTACCCTGCTGACTGTATCTAGAGGTTAATTTTAGTTCAAGCTGTTGTTACAGTAACAGCCTAAGGAGGCAGGCGAACAGGACAATCTGGTGCCTCTTGCTAGGCAGCCCCTTAGTCCTCTCTTTCACAGAAACATGCGTCAGAGTAATCACTCATCTGTCGCTCAGGATCTGCTGGTCAGGCCCGGCACCCAGGATTTTGAGATACACTAAGGTTGGTAAAAAAAAAAAATAATCTAAAAATCTTGGTACGTCTTTTGAAAAAAAAATGTAGCCCTGAAGTTGCAATGCTATAAGGGTTGGCTTATCATAGGACTTACTATGCATTAAAGTAAGTTGGGTGAGTAGTCAGTTTCAAATAAGCCTTCCCTGGAGCTATGACTGGAATAATAAAACTATGAGATAATGAAAAGGTTGGAGCCAATGTTCCCCTAATATTAAACATAAACATTTAAAGTGTAAAAATCAGACACAATTCCATTTAGAATCATTATGTGTTCATTCACTGCACTAAGCTTGTCATTTCTATCAATGATTTCCTACAAATAAAACATTATCACTTAAAAATAATGTTAAGGCCCAGCCAGTGTGGCTCGGTGGCTGAGTGTTGATCTATGAACCAGGTCACTGTTTAATTCCCGGTCAGAGCACATGCCTGGGTTGTGGGCTCAGTTCCTAGTGGTGGTGGGGGGCATGGAAGAGGCAGCTGATGGATGTTTCTCTCTCATTGGTGTTTCTATCTCTCTATCCTTCTCCCTAAAAAAAAAAATCAATAAAAAAATAATGCTAAGGAGCTGTAGGATCAGTGTAGCCAAGGGCAATGTTAACCGTCAAAAACAGATGCAGGTGAGTATAGCAGCATGCCTCTGGCCACCATGAGTCATTGCTGACTTTCAGACATTCACACCTTTTTCAGGCTACAGCAATATAGAGTATTGAGAGGCAAGTAATGTGCCACCACCCATCTGTTGAATTGTGACTATGGGAAATCCTAGCACATCAGTAAAAGCTCAAATGCAAGCTCTGCGGGAGGCAGGTGATGGTTAATGGTGGTAAGCTAGTATATGGCATGCAAACTAATAACAAAGGAATAAACACAGGAATCAACCATTTTTGCATTCCTTGTTATTCTTTCTTTTTTGAAGTCTGATTTTGCCTTCTCAGTTTAACCAAGACTGGGGACCTGAACAAAGGCTATCATACCTGGGTTCCAGGCCCAGCTTTGCCATTTACTAGTTGGTTATTTAACTTTGCTTCAGTTCCTTCCTATGTTAAGTGGAGATGTTGATGCCCCCCTCATAGGAATGCGAGAACTGAGGTCCGTAAAACCCTGAGCACAGTGCCTGGAACACAGCAAGTATATAATAATTGTTAGCATAACAGTTTTTTCTCTGTGGTCTCCTCTAGCCACAGCAAAAAGCATATGAGGTATGAAATGTACAGATGCTTTGTAACAAACACTTAAAATTCACCTTAGGTCCCAGCTTCCAGGCTTCCCTTACAAGAGCACGGCTCCTACCTGTTCAGGCTCTGACAGCTTTCTTAAGTTCTAGAACTACAGCTGAAGAAATTGTGTGCACATCCGGCTCATTAATACATTCCTGCAGTAGCTCTGCAACCAGTCCAGCTGACTCTTCACTCAACCCTGTCCACATGAAAATTCACAAGATGTGGCCACATGTGATTTGTCTTTATTTACCTTCCTACCCAAATCTTGAGTAGCTCCAAAATGCCTTTCCAACCACTTTTGAATCTGTGCCTGACCCATCTACCTTTTTAACCCAGTATAGCACCACACCCTCACAGGTTCTGTTCAAAGGGCATATTTTGTGGTCCTGCCCTGCCCACTGCTTTCTCCCTCCAGTGCCCTTGACGGATATACTCTCCCCACATTACACATGCTAATTCCACTCATTTTAAAGACTTTGAGCAAATGGCTATTGTAACAAAATATGCTTATTCTGCCCCAAACAGCATATATCATCTCTTGTTTTCAAGTATCCTAATATTTTATTAGGAGGCAACATGATCTAACAGAAAAAGCATGGGCTTTGAAATAAAAAAGGTTCATTTCTACTAAATTCTGGTCCAATATATTAGCACAAATAGGGGAAGATTGCTTATTCTCTGGACCTTTGACCCCTTATCTATAAACTAGAGGCCCAGTGCATAAAATTTGTGCACAGGTAGGATCCCTAGGCCTGGCTGGCGATCAGGGCTGATCGGGGCCTTCCTTCCCCAGCTGCTGGCTGCTGCCTGGGGCCTTCCTTTGTTCTGCACTTCCCCCTGGTGGTCAGTGCATGGCATAGCGAGCGGTCGAACCCCCAGTTGGTCGAGCTTCGGAGGGGACAATTTGCATTTTAGCCTTTTATTATATAGGACTATGGCCTGGTACATGAAATTCATGCACTTGGGGGGGGGGTCCCCCTCGGCCCCTCAGGGAATGTCCGCTGAGCGGGCCTAAGCCAGCAGTTGGACAACCTTAGCACTGCTGCAGAGCCAGAGAGGCTCCCACCACCATTGCTGTGCTTGCCAGCCATGAGTCCAGCTTCTGGCTGAACAGAGCTGAAACAGGTTGAAACAGACTCTCTAACATCCCTGGAGCGGTCCTGGATTATGAGAAAGCACAGGCCAGGTAGAGGGACCCCATTGGTGCACAATTGGGGCTGGGGAGAGACACAGGAGGTTGGCCAGCTGGGGGGAGACTGCGGGAGGGCTCCAGGGCATGTCCGGTCCGTCTCACTCAGTCCCAATCGGCCGGACCTCAGCAGCAAGCTAACCTACCGGTCAGAGCATCTGCCCCCTGGTGGCCAATGCACATCATAGCGACTGGTTGACTGCCCCCTGGTGGTCAGTGCATGTCATAGTGAGCAGTTGAGTGGCCTCAGCATATCATTAGCATATTATGCTTTAATTGGTTGAACAGCTGACCCGTCGACCTGACACTTAGCATATTAGATTTTTATTATATAGGACTACCTCACAGGATTACTGTGATAATTAAATTAAATGAATATAAAGTATTGAGTGGAGTACCTGGGACACAGAGAGGCTGGAAAATATGTGAGTGTGCTTTTTCACGCTTTGTCAACTGATATATCCTATATAATAAAGAGGGAATATGCAATTGACAGTCACTCTGGTCAATTTGCACCCACAGCTGAGGCTAAGTTCCCATAACGAGCCTTAAGGAGCAATCAGCAGGGACCTGAGGCTGCGCACCCACCCACCTCCTACATGGGGCGTGACAGGGGACCTCAAGTCATGCCTTCCACCCACAGGGCTTGACAGGAGACCTCAGGCTGCTCTCCCCACCCTGGCACCAGGCCAGAGGAACTCAGGCTGCACCCTCTTCCCTGGTGCCAGGCTGGGGGACCTGAGGCCATGCCCCCCCGCCCTGGCCCCAGGCCAGGGGACCTGAGGCTGTGCCCCCCACCCAGCGGGACTTGACGGGGGCCCTCAAGGTGTGCCCTCTGCCCTGGTGCTGGGCCAGGGAACCTCAGGCCATGCCCCCCACCCCAGCACCAGGCCAGGGGACCTCAGGCTGTGCCCCCAGCCCCGGTGCCAGGCTGGGGGATCACAGGCCACTCCTTCCACCCAGCAGGGATTGATGGGGGACCTCAGGCTGTGACCCCCTTCCCTGGCACCCAGGGGACCTGAGGCTGCACCCTCCCACCTGGCAAGGCTTGAAAGGG
>PVJC01034665.1:0-18684 GCA_004026665.1 Murina feae | reverse complement strand
CTCAAGTATTTTAGATGATTCATTTGGTGCCTTAGAGGTCTTCTCATATAAAGTATTCACTGGGAATTTCTTTGCAGATAGCTGAGACTTGATGACTGTAGGTAGCTTCTGGCCAGACCCCTTTGCAGAGAAACTCCAGTGTCTGTGCTTTTATTGTATTGTTTTGGCTGGTCAGAGTTCCTAGAAAAATACTCTTCCAGTTCTCTGCCTGCAGGGTATGAACTGGCTGCCGTAGTTTGAGAGCCATTTTGAGAGCCAAGTAGAGGGAGAAAGATTGAAGTATTAACATTTAATATGCAATTAATTTCACTTAATACCTGTCCTGATATCCCAGAGTCAACATAACCTATAATTTCTCTTTTCTAGGGAATATAAGCTCCCAATCTTCTGGGTAGGAGAGGAAGCTTATATGGCTGCATGGAGTGAAAGGGGAAATCCTTTTCCCTCATGGGATGTTGACTTTTATCTTCTTATTTTAGCCATGTCATCACTCCATTTCAGAGATAATGGGAACAACAAATTCTGAAGCACTTTGGGGGGGGTGTCTGTGGTATAAATCAACGTTCTCCTTGGCTTTTTCCTTTGCTAGACAGGGTTCATCTTTATCAGTTCTGGAACATAGGCAAACATTTGTTCATTTGCTTTTCAGCTTCTAAAATTGTGTTTCTGTTTGCTCTTCTTCTGTTTTGTGTCCTTGGAGACCTGTGACTATTTTTTAAAAATAATTGCTTTACTGTCATTTTAGTGTGTTTTTTAAAATCATCTGAAACATATGTGCTCTATCTTCTATAAATGGTTTCTTTCTATTATTTTTATAGAATAAACTTTGCATGATTCAGTCCTTTTAAATTTGTTAAGATTTGGTTTATGGCCCAGAAGATAGCTTATCTTGGCAAACATCCCATGTACATTTTGAAAAGAATGTGTATTCTGCTGTTGTTGGATAGAGAGTTCTATTAATGTCAATCAGATCAAGTTGATGAACAGTATTGTTTAGGTCATCTATAGCATTATGATTTTATTTTGATTTTCTGTAAGTGGAAATTTAGCTTTTGTTATAATTATCTTATCTATTTTTGTATTATTTTAAAATATATTTTATCGATTTTTTACAGAGAGGAAGGGAGAGGGATAGAGAGTTAGAAACATTGAGGAGAGAGAAGCATCAATCAGCTGCCTCCTGCACACTCCCCACTGGGGATGTGCCCGCAACCAAGGTACATGCCCTTGACCGGAATCGAACCTAGGTTCCTTGAGTCCACAGGCCGATGCTCTATCCACTGAGCCAAACTGGTCAGGGCTATTTTTTGTATTATTTTTAACATCTTGGGGTAATGTTCTTTCTCAATTTTTTTGGTATTCTGATATATGCTTAAGACCATGAGTTTTCTTCTGTGTATTACTTGGCTTGCAATGCAATGTTGTTCTCTGATTATCAGTCATTTCTAGAAGATCCTATATAATTAAATAATTTTTATGGATATTTAAAAAGACAATATCTATGTAAATCGACCAAATGGTGGAACGACCAGTTGCTATGATGCGCACTAACCACCAGAGTATAGATGCTCAATGCAGGAGCTGCCCCCTGGTGGTCAGTGCGTCCCACAGAGGGAGTGCTGCTCAGCCAGAAGTCCTGAGCTGAGCTCATGACTGGGAGCGCAGCAACAGTGGCAGTGGTGGGAGCCTTTTCTGCCTCCACAGCAGCACTAAGGATGTCTGACTGCCAGCTCTGGGACTGTGAGAGGGTTCAAGCCAGGCTGAGGGACACCGCCCCCACACACATACCCCACCGAGTGCATGAATTTTGTGCACCAGGCCTCTAGTATTAATATATAGTTCTTCAATGCATCTTAAGAAAAGCAGAGTATATTTTTTACAATATATTTTATTGATTTTTTACAGAGAGGAAGGGAGAGGGATAGAGAGTAGAAACATCGATGAGAGAGAAACATCAGTCAGCTGCCTCCTGCATGCCCCCCTACTGGGGATGCACCTGCAACCAAGGTACATGCCCTTGACCGGAATCGAACCTGGGACACTTCAGTCTGCAAGCTGATGCTCTATCCACTGAGCCAAACTGGTTAGGGCAAAAAAGCAGAGTATCTTTAAAATATATATATATTTTTATTGATTTCAGAGAGGAAGGGAGAAGGAGAAAGAGAGAGAGAAACATCAATGATGAGAGAGAATCATTGATTGGCTACCTCCTGTACGCCTCACACTGGAGATTGAGTCTGCAACCTGGGCATGTGCCCCTGACTGGGGATCGAACCAGTGACCTCCTGATTCATAGGTCAATGCTCAACCACTGAGCCACTCTGGCCGGGAAGCAGAATATTTTTTAAACTTAACTTTAGTAAAGTAGCATACAGTAAAACTGACTTCTTTGTTGTTGTAAAGAGTTTATATATGTGCTGGAATGTACAGAAGGCTATTTTTAAATTTTTGAGAAATAAAAATTTTTGTCTTTCCACTGTTGTCAGAGAATTGGGTCCTAATGTTCTTTTTATAAATTGTTTGAAAATTTCCGTATGGCTTAGCCATCATTTGAAAATATTTTTTATGGATATTTAAAATGATAGTATTTTTGCTGCTTGTTGGGCATCAACAATATTCTAAGATATCTAGTATAGGTAGTTCCATTGTTATTAATCTCCTTACTCTTCTGACTTAATTTGTAAACTGAATTTCTGAGAAAAGCGGTTATATTATTCTGCAATTCATGAATCAAAATGTATCCTTTTTGTTTTTCATTTGTTCGCTTTATAATCAGTTCTCATTTAAGTATTTTGAAGATATGCTGTTACATGCACAAAAAGTTTATGATTATTATATCTTCTTATTGTCTTGGTACCTAGGAAACTAATATAGAACCTACTCATTTTACCAGAAAGCTACGACTGAAGCATTATAGCCAAATAGGTCAACTCATTCTAAGTGAAGCAGCAAATACTCTTTTCAGTGTGGAAGTGCTAGTGTAACTGCTACCCCTGCACTAGGAAATTATTGTCTGCCCACTTCCTTGCCCAGTTTACAATGAGGCTGGTAAAAGAAATTGGATCACATAGAAATGAATATCCATTATGTGTAGCGTATCCTAGGAACTCTGAAGCATAAAGATACAGCACTTATAATGAACCATATGAAATTGCTTTTTTTCCCTGTAAGATTGGTTTAGTGGCAGTTTTGTATGGTTCAACCTACTAGGTTACACTGGAATTTATAAGGTGACATTATACAGATTTCCAACAATGAATGGGTACATATAATAAACTTCAGATGAGAATTGCTACATTTTGAAGGATGGAGAAGATTCCAAAGACCGTGGAAAGTGATAGGTATTTGGGGATGGGTAGTGAAGGGACCAACGGATGAAAGATCTTACTGGTTTCCATCCTTGATCAAATAGCATCTCTGCTTTGCACTATCTTGAAGTTCAGGGACTAGTATGTTCATTACATATTTTTTTTCTATTATCACCAGGTGATTTTGTAAAAGGACAGACTAATATTTGTGGTTTGGTTTTTCAGCTCCTTTGTGTTTTGGAAACTTAAGGCCCTGAAGGAGGGAGTATGTGTTCCTCAACTTTGTCATCTATAGCATTCAGCACAAAACTCGCTACAGAGTAGGTAGTTAATAAGTGTTTCTTACACAAATGAAAGTTGGAGACACTAAAGGATATAAAATGAATTAAAATATTTAATAGAACATTGTAGTAAGTAGTTCATTCAAACTTCTGAAATTCTAGTTTTTCATTTTGTTGAACTGTGGCTTTTGTCAGGTGAAAACCATAGGGTTAAAACGCAAGGCTGGTTTTAAAAAAATGCACCTCTCTTTTTAGAAACTAGCCATGGTATAATATCAGCTTTCCTATGTTATTAAACCATAATTGCTAAAATCAGTTGTCAAAGTTCTGCTTAAATCTACAAAATCCAAAATACTAGTCTTTCTATGAAGTTTCCTTCAGCTTATCCATTTTTCTTTCTTTCTTGAAACAGAGTTATAGAGGTCTTTTATCCCCCTGGCACTTAAACCATGAGAGAGAGACAAGGACAAATTGGGTCCTCTTACAACCTTGCAGACTGTCCTGCTCCAGGCAGCAGCAGGAAACATCAGGTAGCCTCATTGGATTCATCTCTTCCTTGCACCAGCTGACACATACAATCCAGATCTTGAAGTTCCTAAGGTTCATTTATCTTCACAGTCTCTTACTTGACAATGAGAAGAGGACTACCAAGCTGATTCTGCATTTAATATGTCATAATGCCAATCTGGATGCATTGTATTATGAATTATAGCTAAAAGAACTTATGCAAGATTTGACAAAAAGACAATTCCTCACTTGTTTGTGAAGCTGGTTAACCACAAGAGTTAGGAGTAGGGTAGTGCTATTTCCTTTTCTAAGTTAAATATGATTTTTTGATCAAATTATATAGAATTGGAATCAGAACTCAAGACAGAGGTATTAGCTGTTAATTAAATGTGAAATTTATTTGTCCTTTTCATCATCACACATAAAGAAGAATGGCAAAGGACAATATTTAATAAGCTTGTTTTGAATATTTTGTTTATTGTAAATCCCTAAACTATGTTGGTATTCATAATTAAATTTGTGATTATAATTATAGTAGTATCAGTTTTTCTTCTCTGAATCAAATTTATACTATTAACAAAAGCAAATTATAGCTTGGTGGATCTAAACTATTTTTGGCAGATCATTGTCTTAATTATGTCTCATTTTGACTTCATGTCATTTTCCATTTTCTCTATTGCTCTGTGCTGACAACTCTTAACTGGGAATGAAGAGATTAGCATTTAGGCCACAGTTGCATCAGCAACTAGCTGATTGAAGTTAGACAAAGATTTAGGAGGATTTTGACCAAGGTGATTTTCTAAGTTCTCTTTCTGTACTAAAGTCTTGTGTCCTGTGGTTGCACAAGTGTCTATATGGGACCCTTTTGGGATTTGAAGAGAGAGGAGAAGGGAAGGGAAGGGAAGGGAAGGGAAGGGAAGGGAAGGGAAGGGAAGGGAAGGGAAGGGAAGAGAAGGGAAAAGGAAAGATGGAATGGGATGGGAGGGCATGAGAAGAGCAGAGAATAGAGGAGCAAAAGGACAAATAAAGATGGGTAGACCTTCCTTTATGGGACCTTTGTCATGCCATCCATTTTGATTCAGGTTATAACGAATTAATGTTGGGTGAGTTCTGGAGACTTTCAATACTGTCATGATTTCTGGACTTTGACATTTTGTCTTCTGTTAGTTCAAGAAAGCAATTGTATCCATATATGTGAGAGAAGCTTTTGAAGAATCTGCAGGGACATCATTTAGAAGTTTATCCTGACAACATCTGGCTGTTGAAATTCAATTTTCACATTCAAATTACCATTTGCTATGCATTCTGGAGTAGAACAATTGATATTAGGACGAGTGAGGAAGAATATTTTTTCTCTTTTCCATCTTCACATCACTATACTCAAGCTATGTTCTGCTAGGGTGGCAAGCTCACAGCAGATATTTAGGATGCTATGGATAGTCATGTTTAATCAATCCCAAAAGTGCTCACCAGTTTTGGCAAGTAAAGGAGAAATCATTCCTGGGGTGGTAGCAGACGCTGGTGAGGTTTCCCAACACAAGAGTCATGATTGAGGTCAGCAATCTGTGGATGATTAGTATCATGGGATGGTAGTAAACATGAAATGAGCAGAGATCAGTTAGTGTAGCACAGCATCATGGGTAAATGCCACTTTAATTCATTATAGGAAGTAACTCTGGGAACTGAAGTGTCATATTGCTACACCGTGAACCCCACATATTGAATTTGATGGGTGCAGCATATATGGTGAGCCTTTCATTGTGGCAGCTGTGTCCTGTAAGAGCGAAGATCTGGGAAATGCTCAGGCTGCTCTCTAATGGTGGCTAACCAAGTTTCTCTTGGTCACCAATACCGGTGGTAAGTACTCCATTTCATTGGGCTCCTTCCTTCCTTGACATTCGTGCATTATCACCATCTCACCTGATTCTCAGGTGGTGGGCATTGCAATAAGTAAAAGATAACAAACCCAGTCGGAGGAACATACTGGGTGATAGACTAGGTTCACCCACTAAGTGATCTACTTCTACATACCAGCATGCTTAGGGGCAATTGAGAATTATTACATGTTGTAGGTATGTGGTGTCTCTTAGGAAGAGTTGAAACTATTCATTTAACATTTGAGAATGTCAGTGGTTTAATGGCGTTTGTACATCTCAGAGTGCTTAGAAGAAAGGGCATTTCTTTTCATACTCATATTGCTGCAGATACCAGGGTATCATTTGGCTCACACAGAAAACTAAAGGTCTCTCATCTTGTTTGATCTGTTTATTTTTTCTACTTTATTGTATATGCCCTTTATGGTTTATGTCATTTAATCTTCTGGAGTGTTCGTAAGTCCAATTTCAGAACCAGATGAATCTTAGTTTGGTCTCTCGGTCTTACCACCTAGCTGTTTGACTTTGGGCAAGAAGGTAGAACTTCCTAAGCCTCCTCAGTTTTCTAATCTCACAGTATCTTCCTCACAAGGACTAAAGATTTAATAAAATAAAGTAACATGTAACATAGAATATAGTACAAATTAATTGCTTAACAAATATTGGTTCCCTTCTCCCTACGCTTCATTTGCTAAATATGATTATAATTCACCAATATCTTAGGTGTCTTAGAGAATTCTAAAGATTGCTAAGTATGAATACTCTTTTCCAAAGTTCTCATTTCCTCTAATATAAACAGGGCACTTTGTGTTTCTGTGTGTCCACAGTGAGGGTGTGTGCTTGTGATTCCGTGTATATGTGTGTGAACTGATAAATAAGGTGTAGGTACTAGCCCACTTAAGGTCCATGAGTTGACTCTAAACCAGTAACTCCTGCTAACCCAATTCTACAAGTCTACTGAAGTGAGAATTGAGGCCAATATTTAATATTTGAATAAGCCAGGCAAGAAATAATTTTCGTTTCCTTCTAAGCCAAACTTTCAGATAGCATCATATTTATAAAACATTCCTTCACACCAGATAAAAACTTTAAAGCAGGAGCAAAGAAAGTATATTTCTTTTAAACTCACTGTAAACAGAAAA
Source organism: Murina feae (assembly GCA_004026665.1). Classification (NCBI taxonomy): domain Eukaryota; kingdom Metazoa; phylum Chordata; class Mammalia; order Chiroptera; family Vespertilionidae; genus Murina; species Murina feae. Next base: position 11,572 of record PVJC01034665.1, on the reverse strand, counting down.
CCGTTATTGCACTCCAGTTTCCCATCTACTGTGAAAATGGAGTGCAGGGAAGAAAACACATTTATGCCAATCATCAGGAAGCATGTTTTGAGGCTGAATTATCCAGATAACTGCCCAACTTTTTCATCCTGGCCTGTGATTGTTTCCTTTTTCTACTGCCTTCCCCAGTTTTGCCTTTTTTCTTTGTCCTTGTATTTTGTACTTCCGAACATCCTGTGTGCCAGCTAGCCATATTATTGACTTTTATTTTTGTGGAGGTCACTTCTGTAGGAACATCTATTCAACTTCTGATTGCCCTTAGTGGAGAGAATTTGAATAAAAATGTACAACAGATGCTGTTGAGATGGGGGAAGGGTTCGCTGGTGGAGAGGTGAGTCAGATGTGAAAGCAGTATAACTAAATCCCCCAAACACCCACTCCAGTTTTGGCTCTTTGACAATGCTGTCTCTTTGAGAAAGAAGAACAGTTTGATCTGAATTCTTATTAGTTTCTGAGCTACCAAATTAGAATCTAATAAGCTCATTTGGAAGAGCTTTGAATTAGCTTCAAACAGACCCACACTGAGCTCATAGAGAAGCTCTTCCTACTCTTCCCAGGCAACTTGTAGATTGTAGACTTAATTTTCAAAATCTCTTCTTTGCTATCTTATACTTGTGCTCTTTTCTCTTTCCTTTATTTTATTTTATTTTTTAAAAATATATTTTATTGATTTTTTACAGAGAGGAAGGGAGAGGGATAGAGAGTTAGAAACATCGATGAGAGAGAAACATTGATCAGCTGCCTCCTGCACACCCCCTACTGGGGATGTGCCTGCAACCAAGGTATATGCCCTTGACTGGAATCGAACCTGGGACCCTTCAGTCCGCAGGCTGATGCTCTATCCACTGAGCCAAATAGGTTAGGGCTTCTCTTTCCTTTTAAATCAACTTCTTTTAGTTATAGCTTCCACTTCTAGAGCAATCTGTAATGGATTTATTTGTAAGATTCTTTAAGAAAATCATATATTTAAAGAGAAAAATAGACACCTTTCTTTAATATGAGAAATACTTATTTTCTGGAATCTTCCACTTTGGCATTCTCTAGGAATGCTAGTTACCTCTGAATGAGAAATGTTTTGCATTACATAAAAATACTCCAAGAATACAAAAATATATCATGACCTTGTTTGTAGATGTACATAAGTGTACAATTGTTGATTTTCCTCCAAGATGTGAGGGGTCTTGGTTTTCTGTCTATATTTATAGATATTGGTCTAAATTGATCACTATTAGCTAAAGTATATTTCCTACATTCAGAGAAAGAATCCTTGTTTCCTTGGTAATGAGTAAATGTTTTGATGATAAGGATCCTGAATCCAGCATTTACATGGGGGAGGCAGAGGCTATAAGGCTGTGTGCCCTTCCATTGTGTGGGTAGCTTGTTTCCGGGCTGTGGGAGCTTCCCTTCCCTCAAAATGGCATTACATGACTCCAGGCACTTGGTTTCTCCCACCTTATGGGGCACTGTGAGGGTACTTGTCCAAACTCCCATGTGATGTGTGAAGTTGTCAAATGCCACAGCTATGTTTCTGTGATTAGGGGATTAGTCTAGCCCTTTTCCATTCCTTTGGTTCATCACCTGAATGTCTACTTATTACCTATTCCTTTTCTCAGCCTCCATGGCTTCTGGTTCAGGAATTATTTCAGGCTGCTTCTGGGAAATTCACATTTCCCCCCCATTTGTTATGACAGGTATATAGATTCTTTAACAGTATTGAAATGTTCAATCAAGTTGAGTTGCTTTATGTCTTTCAGGATTTTCTCGCTGCTCTGGTCTTCTGATGAGTCCCTTCTCAGCGTTCTAGACCTAATACAGATTTATTTGTATTGTTGTATTTCTCCTATATCTTTAATGGGATTCAAAAACAGAGATGTGTGTTTCCTAGTATTAGAGAAATCATTTTAGTTTTTTAAATGTATAGCTATTTTAAGAAAAATTAAATATTTTTTCTTAGCTTTAATGAGGTATAATTGGCAAAGAAAATCTGTATAATTTAAGGTATACAATGTAATGTTTTGATATATGTGTATATTGTTAAATGATCACCACAGTCAAGCTAATTAACATATAGTTATTTTTGTGTGTGTTGTGAGAACACTAACGATCTAGTCTCTTAGAAAATTTCAAGCATACAATACCATATTATTAACTAGTAGAGGCCCAGTGCATGAAATTTGTGCACTGGTAGGCTTCCTAGTGGCTGCCTGCTGGTCAGTACTTCCCCCCCTTCTCTGGACAGCCCCGCCCCCTGGTCGAACTGAAGGAACTCCCGGTTGAGGGGACAATTTGCATACTATGCTTTTATTATATAGGATAGGCATTGTGCTATACATTAGACCTCCAGAATTTATTCATCCCACATAATTGAAACTGTACCCTTTGATGAACATCTCCTTATTTCCCTCTCCCCTGAGCCCCTGACAATCAGTATTCTACTCCCTGTTTTTATGAATTCAGTTTTCTTAGATTCCACATGTGGGATCATGCAGTATTCGTCTTTGTGCCTGGCTTATTTCACTTAGCATAATGTCCTTCAGGTTCATCTGTGTTGTTGCAAATGGTAGGATTTCCTTATTTTTTAAGGCTGAATAATAATAATCATCTTATATATATAACATTTTCTTTATTCATTGACCCATTAATGAACATTTTGTTTGTTTTCATAGCTTAGCTATTATGAATAATGCTGCAATAAACATGGGAATGCAAACATCTCTTTGAAATACTGAGATAAATCTAGTATTTTTAAAGGCCAGTCTGTTTCTCTTTGTGACTTCTCCCTCATCCCCTTTTTTTAACAGTATGTTTTCACTTATTTCAGAGGGAGAGAGAGGGAGGAGGAGAGAGAGAGAACATTGATGTGAGAGAGAACCATAAATAGGCTGCTCCCACATGCACCCTGACTGGGGACCAAGCCCAAAAATAGAACATGTGCCCTGACCGGGAATCAAACAGGTGACCTTTCAGTGCACAGGACGATGCCCGACCAATCGAGCCACACTGACCAGGGCTCTTTGTAATTTTGAGATAATATTTCAAATTCTTCTTTAGATTACCCCTAAATATAAATTAAAATCACTAATTGTGAAATTGATATTTATACAGAGGAGTGTCAGAATTTTACCAAGATATCTTACCTTACTTATCATAATCTAGTCATCATTGTTTAGATTCTCATTCACAGTTGAAGTTCCAAAATCAGCAGAATATATAGCCTACTATAATTTTTAGCCATGATTTATGAAAAAAAATAACAACAGAAGAAAACACCTATGCCCAGCCGGTGTGACTCAGTGGTTGAGCATGGACCTATGAACCAGGAGGTCATGGTTCTATGCCCAGTCAGGGCACATGCTTGGGTTGTAGGCTGGCTCTTCAGTGGGGGCGAACAGGAGGCAGCCAATCAATGATTTTCATCATTGATGTTTCTGTCTCTCTTTCCCTCTCCCTTCCTCTCTGAAATCAATTTTAAAAAATTAAAAACAAAACACCTACTTATTTGCTCTTCATTGCTTTACCTTTCTGTAAGAACTTGTTATTTATTATCCACCACAATTTCATCTAAGGAACAAAATGAAATCACAGACTCTCTGACTCATTGTTTTGTGATAATATATAGGTCTGAGATTAGATTGCAGTTTTATTAAGAATCCCCATGGTTTTTTGAAGAATTGCCCCACTTTGTTTTTAAGCAGGCAAAGCATTTTAAATCTATGACAGAAGCTAAAATTATGATTGATTCTTGTGCTTTTAAAAATCTCCAATCTTTTTTCTCATTTAGGACTGGAAAAACATATTGACTTTTTTTGTGGAGATGTGGGAACATTCGTATTTATTTAGCTGGAGAGGGAAGATTATGAATTTGAAATTTGCAAGCCATTTCTTAGTCAAAGGGTAATGGAATTTTAGAGCTGGAATACATCCTCAGATAGCTTTGTGGCGAAGTATAAAGAGCAGAGAATGCGTCAGAAAACCTGATGTCAAGTTCCTGCTTTCCACTTCCTAGCTGTCTAACCCAACTCAGAAGACATAAATTCTTCAAACTATATTTCCTCATCCAGGAAAAGAAGGTAATCCTTGCCCTGTTAATTTTACTGCTTTGTTGTAAGGATCAAATGACATAATTTACAAAAACTATATCAGGATCTATGAGCTACTGTTCAGATGTACAATGATTATTTTTTTATGAAGAAGAAAATGAATTCCTGTTTACAAATGGATTTGCATAAATTCATCAGCTAATTAGTGGTATAGCCAGGTCTCCTAAATCAGTACAATAATCTCTCCACTGGAGTGTAACGTTTAAAACTTGCTAGATACTCAGAGAATTTACCAGAACTCTCAAGTTACATCTCTTTTCCTAAAGACATGAATTTATGAGAGGAAGCAGTTGGTTTATTTTGACTTATCTTGTTCTGTCTCTAGTGGTGGGATAAACACCTAAAGCTGGTTCTGTTTTCTCACTGGTTGTGTTATGATGAAAATCTTCCAGATTTATACCTAGAATGGTATTTCCCTGCCTTAAATCTGCCTCTTATCATAACTACAACACACTTCTTTTATGGGCCTTTTTAATTAATTTGGAGTCAAGCACTGCACAAATGGCTTTTAGCTGCATTTCTTATTTAATAAACTATATAGAATTCCCCACTCACATTTTTCTTTGCCAAACGCCTGTGAAATTCTTGATTGTTTTGTTTCTTCTCAAAGTTGCTTCCATGCAATTTCAAAAACAGCTGGAAGGTACTTTCCTCCTTAGTCTAAGGTCAGCTGCAACCACGTGGTCCCAGTTCTCCCCCAGAGTTCTCAAGATAATGGAAAAGAAGCTGAGTACCTCATGTTTAATAGACTCATTTAGGTTCATTAAGTAAAAGGATCCAGGATAAAGAAATTGAATATTCAGATTTAAGATTGCTTGAAACTTACAATATTATCCACGTAAGCACATGTGGGAAAACAGGTAGTAAGCCATTCCAAATAGGGAAGAGTGAAGATTCATGTCCAGCTAGAGAGAAGGGGAGAAAAAAAATGAAACTGTATAGTTCATTATGTAATATTTTTAGGCATAAGAATAATGCAAATTAGAAAGCCCAGAAGCTGTTAAAACAGTAAGAATGCTTCAGAATTTGTAGAAAGAGTAATCAGTTTTTTTTTTCTGAAACATATTTTCTCATAGACCGATTTTCATTAATAAGGAGAAAAATTGGTATACAAGTAGTTTGGGTATTTGCTTGTTATCAGGAAGAAAGACAGAATTTTAAAAATAAACTTTAAAATTTTATTTTTTAATATATTTTTATTGATTTCAGAGAGGAAGAGAAAGGGAGAGAGAAATAGAAACATCAATGATGAGAGAGAATCATTCATCAGCTATCTCCTTCACGCCCTGCATTGAGGTTCAAGCCCACAAACAGGGCATGTGACCTGACCGGGAATTGACCGGGAATTGGTTCATAGGTTGATGCTCAACCATTGAGCCACACCGACTGAGTAACTTTAAAGTTTAGAATAGTTTCAGGTTTACAGAAAATTTGTCATTGTCATATAGAGAGCCCTCATCTACTGCACATCAATTTCCCCTATTATGACATCTTATATTGGTGTGGTATGTTTTTCGCATCTGCTGAAACCGTATTGATATATTCGAACTAACTGAAGCCCATCCTTTACTCAGATGTGTTAGTGTTTTTTTTTTTCTTTTAGATAATATCATTTTTCTGTTCCAAGATCCCATCTAGAACATCATATTACATTTCTCTAGATTGATAGTTTCTCAGGCTTTTCTTGTTTTGGGAACTGATCATGTATTTTGTAGAATGTCCCTCAATTGGCATTTGTCTGATGTTTTTATCCTGGGTAGTCTAGGGCTTTGGGTTCTTGGGGAGAAGGCTGCAGAGGTAAAGTGCCATTTTCACCCTTCCATTGGAAAGTTACTCTTTCTCCTGCTTTCCGTACTGGACTCTTTGGAAGGAAGTCGCTATGTGCAGTCCACACTTAAAGGGTGGGGAGGAAAGGTCTAATTTTAACTATAATAAAAAATTATTGTTGGCAAACATTCAAATCTTTAAGTGATTGATGTCATAATTGTATTTGGTAAGCTCATTTTCCCAGTAAACAGAGGAAATGTGTGTTTTGCAGTTAACATCTTGATAGGCAAATTGGCCATATTTCTTAGAGTAGGCCCCTTCTGTAGGGCAGTTTCCTTAGACCATGGGACATGGCCAGAATTATGGGTCTGAACATTCAATCTACCACTGCTACCACTTTTATGATATATTTCAAGTCCCACCTGCTCTTGCATCAGATTAGAAAAGTGATTCTCGCCCAGCCAGAATGGCTCAGTAGTTGAGCATCGATCGACCTATGAACCAGAAGGTCACAGTTCAATTCCTGGGAGGGTTGTGGGCTCCATCCCAGATGTGAAGTGTGCAGGAGGCTGCCAGTCAATGAGTCTTTCTTATCATTGACATTTCTTTCTCTCTCTCCCTCTCCCTTCTTCTCTGAAATCAATAAAAAACATATATATATATATATATTAAAAAAGAGTGATTCTCACATGTGAGCAAGCATCCAAATCACCTTGATAGCTAGTTAAAACACCCGGAGGTGTAGATTCTCAGTCCTCACACCTGAAGTTTCTGACTCAGCATGTCTGGGGTAGGTAGGGCCTGAGAATCTACATTTTAAACAAATTCTCAGGTAATGCTGATGCTTTGAGAACCATTGGGTAAATGAAGTTAGAGGGTCAAAACAAGGAGCCACATTATTTTAATCCTGTGCTGAGCTGCTGTCCCAGAATAACAGTTTATGGTTAGGCCTTTATCCACATCTATCTGCTTCAGGTTTTTCCATGAAGCTGACTCTATGGACCCTGCCTTGACACAGTTTCTTGTATACAATGCCCCATTTGAATCCCTCCAACCTGAATCTTTTCCCTTCACAGAGAAACTGAGGGAGGGTCTGTTCTTGTTGAAAGAAAGTGGTAGGATACGTTGCTCTGGCCTCTGGAAGGCTTGATTAACACAACTGTATTGACTGTTCTTGTCCCTGTGTTTGTTTTTTCCTTCACATATGACCCGTGTTCCATTTTATTGGATTTTTTTTTTTGTATTTGTGCTGTACAGAAAAAAGGTAGAATTCCTGTGTGTGTTTTTTTCATTAATTTTTTTATTTTATTGTTTAAGGTATTACAAGTAGTAGTACATATGTCTCCCTGCTGCTTCCCCTACCCCCCAGCACGTGCCCTCCCTCCTCCCCCAGTGTCTTGCATCCATTGGTTATGATTATATGCATGCATACAAGTCCTTTGGTTGAATTCTTGTTTTGAATTGGAGGGAAGGAGGGAGTGAGGGAGGGAGGAGGGAAGGAGAGAGTGACGGAGGGAGGAGGGAAGGAGGGAGGAAGGGAGGGAGGGAGGGAGAGAGAGAGAGAGAGAGAGAGAGAGAGAGAGAGAGAGAGAGAGGCTGATGTGAGAGAGAAACATGTGCCCAAACTGGGGATTGAACCCATTAAACCTGGATATGTGCCCTGACAAGGAATTGACCCCACCACCTTTTGGTGCACTGGACAATGCTCTAACCAACTGAGCCATACCGGCCAGGACAGAGAAAATTCTTTTTGGAAACAAATAATATTAACTGACATACACTACGCCCTTATTTAATTTCTGCATTCACCCTAAGATTTAGATTTATTATTATCTAATTTTACAGATGAGGAATTGAGGAATCAGGTTAATCATCTTCCTGAAGGTCACACAACTACAATGTGGTCCACTGGGGGTTGAAACTTATCTCTCTCTCAGCTGGTGCTTCTCGGTATTTATGGCATAGAAGCAAGTATCCATATGGCCATTTGCTGGTTATATCACTGGAACATGGTACTTCTTCCAGACTCAAGTACCTTATTCTTCATTTCTACAACCAGGGATATTAGTTAACACTCCTCACAGAGTTGTACTATTGAAGAAAGTCATGGAGCCCAACCAGTGTGGCTCAGGGGTTGAGTGTCGACCTATGAACCAGGCAGTCACAGCTCGATTCCTGGTCAGGGCACATACCCAGGTTTCAGGTTCAATCCCCAGTAGGGGGTGTGCAGGAGGCAGCTGATCTATGATTCCCTCTCATCATTGATGTTTCTATCTCCCTCCCTCTCCCTTCCTCTTTAAAATCAACAAAAATATATTTAAAGAAAATTAATGGATATAAAGCATTTAGCAGAATGCCATGTTCATGGTAAGTTCTCAATAAATATGTGTTTTCTTTCAAAGCCACTTGCCCACATGAAATTATCTCATTTAATTCTGTAACTAATAGCACCTGAATTAATGATAGCATTGTATTTGTAAAGGAATAAAGTAGGAATGAATAAAGAACAGGTTGCTAACTTTACTCATATTGGCACTGAAGCTTTCATCTATACTTAACATTCTTTTTTGAGTTTTCTATTACACGTATTTTTTAAAATAATAAAGTTGAAGAGGCTGATATGGCAACTTCTAAAAACCATGCAACTTGAATATCCAAAGATAAAATTATTCCAGTGCCTGAGAAACGGAACTTGAATTTGTATTCCTAAGAAGCATTGGTCAAAGAACTGAGTATAGTATAGTATAACACACTATGAAAACAACTTTGATTTGCTACCAATTGTTGATGTTGTGTAGTCAAACTCACAGTGATTTGCCTTGTGATGCTTTTGTGTGTTTTTTAAATCCTCACTCAAGGATTTTCTCCACTGATTTTCAGAGAGAGTGCAAGGGATAAGGGAAGAGAAAGAGAGAGAGAGGGAGAGAAACATCGATGTGAGAGAGACACATTGACTAGTTGCCTCCGACATACTCCTCGACTGGGACTGGGAATCAAACCTGCAACCCAGGGAATGTGCCCTTTACCTGAAATCAAACCCAAGATGCCTTGGTGCGCAGGCCAACACTCTAACCATTGAGCACACCAGCCAGGGCACTGCCTCATGATTTTGTGTAAAGTTTTGCCTGTGTAATTTTGTCTTTACCTTTAATGTTTTTTTAAAACACAAAATGAACAGCAAGCATATTAAATCTTATTATCTAATAAGTATGTTCTTGCTCATTATGTCATCTGAGCCAATAACCAATGCCCCATTCCCTTTTACTGATTTGTATTTTGCCCCTTCTTTATCTACTTATGTTCGAGCTTGATTTTTTTTTTTTTTTCGGGAGAAATCAAGAAGAGGCTGGAATGGGAAAGGCAGTGGATGATGCCCAATGCTTCTGAGTCAGGTCGGTCCGGCATGGGGTAAGTTCCCCTTTAACAAACAGTTTTGGACGCTAATGTCCAGGGGAAAAAGATCTTATAATAATAAGGCAGTTGCAATTTACTATTCATAATAATTCAAATGAGGAAAACGTGTAGTTCAAGGTCAGATATAATTTTTAAACTGTTCATGTTCCCAGATTTGCCTGCACATCTGCTTGTCTTTTGTAAGCAATCCAGAATTGACTAACGATGTTCAGGGTCCCTCGGCCTGTTTGTCAGTCGGACATTTGCATTCATCATTCCTTATCGTTCCTGCTTGATTGGGAGAGCTGGTTCACTTCAATACTAAAAATTCCCAGAGATTAACATGCTATCTCTTTTTTTCTGCTCAGGCTCTTATCTGAAAACATTTTCTTCAAGTTTCTGCAGCTGCAGACGAAGTAGTGGGAAAAGCATAAGCTTTGGAGATGGAGAAGTAGCTTTGAGTCCCTGAGCAAGTTACTCAAATTCTCTTTGTCCACTTCTACACATTTAAATATACTTTTTATTAATTTCAGGGAAGGAGAGGGGGAGAAAGAAAGAAACATCAATAATGAGAGAGACTCATTGATTGACTGCCTGCTGCACACTGGGGATTAAGCCTGCAACCTGGGCATGTGCCCTGACCTAGGAATTGAACCCATGACCTCCTGGTTCATGGGCTGATGCTCAACTACTGAGCCATATCAGCTGGGCCGCTTCCACATATTAAAAAAACACACATATGTAGTCTATAATAATCTATAATAATAAAAGCATAATATGCTAATTAGACTGGACAGCCAAATGACCCACTGGACGACTTTCTGAAGGAAGCCGGGGCTGTGAGGGCCAAGCCCCTTGCATGAATTTCCTGCATCAGGCCTCTAGTAGTACATATTTGGCAAGGCTGTTATAAGGGTTAAGTGGCATAACACATATCCAGAACCCGAGATGGTGTCAGGGACACATGAGATGCTCAAAATGTTCATTTTCATTTCTTGGCTGTAATGTGTAGTTAATGCCATTGGTTCTACATGACAATGCCTCAAAGGTGAATGCCTGGAAGAATTTCAACCTTAATGAAATGGGAGAACACAGAATACGTTCCCTTATAAGGGGTGAAACATCTCACCCCTTACCATCATTCAGAAATGACAAATGTTGCCTGACCAGCATGGCTCAGTGGTTGAGTGTCGACCTATGAACCAGGAAGTCACAGTTTAATTCCTGGTCAGGGAACATGCCTGGGTTGGGGGTTCGATCCCCAGTGTGAGGCATTCAGGAGGCAGCCAATCAATGATTCTCTCTCATTGATGTTGCTATCTTTCTCTCCCTCTCCCTCCCCCTTCCTCTCTGAAATCAATAAAAATATATTTTAAAAAACAACAACAAATATCATTAAATGATAAGTTTATAGGTACATTTCCTGTCAGAAATTATACTGCCTCGTGGATTTCTCGTAGTCTGAAGTCCAGTTGACAGATACAACATTAATAGCTGGCATTTAAAGTGCCATAACTTGTCTCCAAATACTTGAGCTTTCTGGACCATTAGCTGCCACCTCATGTAATTGGTAAAATATACTGTACTTTACCCATTATTGCTGAAATGTTCTCTAATACCCAAAGACAACTCTCTGGCCTATTTTTGGTGCTCCATTTAACTTTTTGCCAAAACTGCATTACTGGGGTTTGAACTATTTAAATGCTACCTCATGCTAGCTTTCAGATTGATCCTAATTGCATTAATTGATAGTAATTTCCCCATCGAAAAAATTTGGGGAGTAATTTAGTCTTGGTAAGACTTCCGAGGCCACCAAGGTGCCACCACCTGACGACTTAGTGACATAAAAAATGCATGCTAGAACTCTGAGTTTTTCAAAGAGGTTTATTTATAAACCATATCTTTTTCAACAACAATTTTCTCTGAAACTCTTGGCAAGTAATGCTCCTATGGAAAGATACAAGATCTGAGAAAACAGTAAAAATGCTTCTATTGAGTATAGAATTTTCCTAGATATCCCACAGAACCCACTCTCCTCTCTCATTTCTCTAGTGTTTCTACTCACCACTCGCTAAGTCAACAGATTCTGGGGGTGTCCATGGGTGAAAAAGTCTGTCAGGCATTGTTTGTGTGTATGGTGATAGGAGAGATAAGATAGGGGAGACCGTGTTCTGGATCTTGTGTGACTTTGCCTTTTAATTTAGGGCATAGCTTAAAGCCCCCAAATAAGAGAAGTGTAACAAGAGGTATTGGCAAAGTGAATGTGTGGTTGG
>PVJC01034664.1:0-18680 GCA_004026665.1 Murina feae | reverse complement strand
TGGAAACAGCCTAAGTGCCCATCAGCAGATGAATGGATTAGAAAACTGTGGTATATCTACACAATGGAATACTATGCTGCTGTAAAAAAGAAGGAATTCTTACCATTTGCATCAGCATGGATGGAAATGGAGAGCATTATGTTAAGTGAAATAAGCCAATCAATGAAAGAAAAATACCACATGACCTCACTTATTTATGGATAATAAAGACCATTAAAAAATGATAAACATAAACAAATACAGAGAGCAGTCTTGAACAGACTATCATCCTACAGCTGGAAGGCTGGGGATGGTTGGGGGGGAGTTGGGAGATCAACTGAAAGACTTGCATGCATGCATAGGAGCATAATCAGTGGACACCGGAAACTGGGGGTTAGGGAGGATGGGGGGGAAGGGCAAGGGGAAAAAATGGAGATCTGTCTATCATCTGTTGTAATACTTATCACTTGTTGTAATACTTTAAGCAATGAAATAAAAAAAAAATAAAAAAAAGGAAAACATTGTATGTTATGGATTATTTGGTGTCCCCAGGTTGTAGGCTTGATTCCCAGTAGGGGCATGCAGCAGACAGCTGATGGATGTTTTGCTCTTGGATTAATATTTCTTTCTGTTTCCCTCTCCCTTCTCCTCTCTCTAAAAATTAAAAAAAAGATAAAGAAAAAAACTTGCTTTTGGTTATATCTTATAAACATTCCCCATGTGTGTAAATATAATTGTAGTATGCAGAGTTCGTATAGTTACTTTGTTTGAGCTTGTGCATTTGTTTTGTCACCTTTTTTTCACTGTTTAAAACAGCTTTATTAAAATACTAGAGGCCCAGTGCACAAAAATTTGTGTACTCAGCCCAGCCTGGCCTGTGCCCTCTCGCAGTCTGGGACCCCTTGGGGGATGTCCTCTTCTTGGGAAATCGGGCCTAAGCTGGCAGTTAGATATTTCTCTGGAAGCCCAGCAGTCCTCAGGAGATGTTCACTTGCCAGCAGGGAGCAGGCCTAAGCTGCAGTCGGACATCTTTATTGCTTCTGAGGAGGCGGGAGAGTCTTCCGCCACCACTGCTGTGCTGGCAGCTGCTGCCTGGCTTGTGGCTGAGTAGAGCTCCCCCTGTGGAAGCACACTGACCACCAAGAGGCAGCTCCTGCATTGAGCGTCTGCCCCCTGGTGGTCAGTGTGTGTCATAGTGACCAGTCATTCCCAGTGGTTCTGCTGTTAGGGTTAATTTGCATATTACCCTTTTATTATATGGGATAGAGTGGGGCAAAAGTAGGTTTACAGTTGTGAGTTTATTCTTGTATGAATAATAATAATCAATAAATAGTAATACAAGAATAAACTCACAACTGTAAATCTATTTTTGCCCCATCCTGTATAATTCATATAACACAAACTGGACCTACTTAAAGTGCACAGTTCAATGGTTTTTAGTATACTCACAGTATTATATAGTCATCACAATTATCTATAGTTTTTTGCACTCTTCTGTTTTCTAAAGCAGTAGTAGGCAATAGAACAATATTGGGAGACACATTTGTTATAATTTTATTTATTTACTAGGGGCCCGGTGCACAAAACTTTGTGCACTTGGTGGTGGGGGGGCGTCCCTCAGCCCGGCCTGTGTCCTCTCATAGTCTGGAACCCCTCGGGGGATGTCCACCTGCTGGCGTGCCTGGACAGCCTAGGTGAGGGGCTGAGGGCCATTTTAAGGCTGCCCACAGTTCCTTCAGGGTTCGGGTCCCTACTGGGGTGCCTGGCCAGCCTGGGTGAAGGGTTGAGGGTCGTTTTCAGGCTGCCCACAGTCACTTCAGGGTTCGGGTTCCTACTGAGGTGCCTGGCCAGCCTGGGTGAGGGTCTGAGGGCTGTTTGTAGGCTGCCCACAGCTCCCATTGACCCAAGGTCCCAGCAAGGCTGGCTGGAATCAGGTTTCTGGAGTTTATTTGTCTTCTATAATTGAAATTTTGTTGCCTTGAGTAGAGGCCACAGCCTGCCGAGGCAGGCAACGAAGCCTCCTGTTTGCTTAAGCTATGTGGCTTCTATAATTGAAACTTTGGTGACTTGAGTGGAGGCCACAGCTGGACAAGGCAGGCAGTTTCCTCCATCGCTGGCCTCCTGTATGCTCTAGCTGCTGGCTGCCATCTTGGCTGGGTTAATTTGCATATTGCTGCTCTGATTGGCTGGTGGGCGTGGCTTGGCTGGTTGGCATGGCTTAGGTGTAACAGAGTGAGGGTTAATTTGCATATTACTCTTTTATTTGATTAGATTTGGCAGAAAACTAACACTTATTGTACATTTTATATAACCAATAACATGCATATGTTATCTCATTATTTTAATTTTTAATCCTCACTTGGAGATATGTTTTTTCAATTTGAGAGAGAGAGAGAAACATTGAACAGATCCTCCCATACTTGCCCCTACTTGGATCGAACCTGCAACCTAGATATATGCCCTGACCCAGAATCAAACCTGCAACCTTTTGATGTATAGGGTTACATTCCTTCCTGCTGTCCCACCCAGTCAGGGCCATATGCTATCTCATTTTGTCTACTTAAGCTATAAATTAGTGAGCTTGTGAATTTGTATATATCTCTTATAATTTTGTCATTTTCAAGATGGAATGTCCTTTTTATCATATTCAGGACTGTCTCCTAATGATTTTTGTCTTAAATTATATATACCATCTTTTCCTTTGCTTAGTATTATGATGGTCTATTCCTTTGTGTGTTTTTTACCATTATTTTTGTTTATTTGTGTCCTATCTCTTTGTTCCTTGATGAGTCTGGCTAATGGTTTATCAGTCTTGTTTATCCTTTCAAAGAACGAGCTCTTGGGTTTCACTGATTTTTTTTGTACTGATTTTTTAGTCTCTATGTTATTTATTTCTGCTCTATTCTTTATTATTTACTTCCTTCTACTTACTTTGGGTTTTTCTTGTTCCCTTTCTAGTCATTAAAGTTGTAGGGTTAAATAGTTTATTGCTGATTTTTCTTCTTTTTTTAAGTAGGCCTGTAGTGCTATGAACTTCCTTCTCAGGACTGCTTTTGCTGTGCCCCAGAGATTTGAGATTGTTGTGTATTGATTTTCATTGGTGTCTAGGAAGTTCTTTATTTCTTTTTTGATCTTGTTGGTAGCTCATTGATTGTTTAATAACATGCTACTTAGCTTCTGTGTGTTTGAATGTTTTGGGGTCATATATATACATAATCTAATAAGAGAGTAATATTGGAATTGACCATTTCTTCAAGATGTCTAAGCCATGCCCACCAGCCAATCAGAGCGGCTGTATGCAAATTAACCCAGCCAAGATGGAGGCTGGCAGTCACGGAGCTAGAGTAAACAGGAGGCTTCCATTACACCAGGAGTAAACTGTCTGCCTAGGCTGGCTAGGCCTCTCTCTGCTCCTGGCAACATAGTTGCAATTATAGAAGCCACGGAGCTGAACCAAATAGGAGGCTTCCGTTGCACCAGTGATGGAGGAAACTGCCTGCCTAGGCCAGCTGGGCCTCTCTGCTCACGGCAACATTCCATTCAATTATAGAAGCCACGGAGCTGAAGCCAACAGGAGGCTTCATTACCTGCCTAGGCCTGGGCTTAAAGCAACAGTGTATCAATTATAGAAGATAAATAAACCCCAGAAACCTGCTTCCAGCCAGCCTTGCTGGGACATTGGGTCAATGGGAGCTGTGGGCAGTCCAAGAGCCTGAAAATGGCCCTCAACTCCCCACCCAGGCTGCCCAGGCACCCTAGTAGGGACTCAAACCCTGAAGGGACTGTGGGCAGCCTGAAAATGGCCCTCAGCCCCTCACCCAGGCTGGCCACACCCCAATGGGGTGAGGGTCTACACTGGTGGGCTTGGCCAGCCTGCAGACAGCCATCAGCCCCTCACCCAGGCTGGCCAGGCATGCCATCAGGTGGATATCCCCCAACAGGTCCCAGACTGCAAGAGGTCACAGGCCAGGCTGAGGGACCTCCCGAGTGCACAAATTTTTGTGCACCAGGCCCCTAGTGTGTGTGTGTGTGTGTGTGTGTGTGTATTTCCCTTTATTGATTAAGGTATAACAGATGTGTCCTTTTCCCCCCATCACCCCACTCATGCCCTCACCCTCCGGTGTCTGTAACCATTGGTTATGCTTATATGCATGCATACAAGTCCTTTGGTTGATCTCTCCCCCTTAGCCCCACCCTCCCCTGCCTTCCCTCTGAGGAGGTTTGAGCATCTGATCAATGCTTCTCTGTCTCTAGATCGATTTTTGTTCATCAGTTTATTTTGTTCATTATAATCCACAAATTAATGAGATCATGTGATATTTATCTTTCTCTGACTGACTTATTTCACTTAGCATAATGCTCTCCAGGTCCATCCATGCTGTTGCAAATGGTAGGAGTTCTTTCCTTTCTATAGCAGCATTGTATTCCATTGTGTAGGTGTGCCAGAATTTTTTAATCCACTCATCTGCTGATGGTCACTTAGGCTGTTTCCAAATCTTAGCTATTGTAAATTGTGCTTCTATGAACATAGGGGTGCATGTATCCTTTCTGATAGGTATTTCTGGCTTCTTGGGATATATTCCTAGGAGTGGGTTCACTGGGTCAAATAGGAGTTCTATTTTTAGTTTTTTGAGGAAACTCCATACTGTTCTCCACAGTGGCTGCACCAGTCTGCAATCCCAGCAGTGCATGAGGGTTCCCTTTTCTCCACATCCTCTCCAGCATTTGTCATTTGTTGATTTGTTGATGATAACCATTCTGACAGCAGTGAGATGGTTCCTCATTGTCATTTTGATTTGCATCTCTCAGATGATTAGTGACTTTGAGTATGTTTTCATATGTCTCTTGGCCTTCCTTATGTCTTCTTTTGAAAAGTATTGAGATCCTTTGCCCATTTTTTTTATTGAGTTGTCTTTCTTTTGTTAAGTTGTATGAGTTCCCTGTAAATTTTGGAGATTAAACCCTTATCGGAGATATCGTTGGCAAATATGTTCCCCCATGCAGAGGGTTTTCTTGTTTTGTTGATGGTTTCTTTTGCTATGTGGAAGCCTTTTATGTTGATGTAGTCCCATTTGTTTATTTTCCCTTTAGTTTCCATTGCTCTAGGAGTGGTATCGGTGAAGAAATTTCTTTGGAATATTTCTGAGATTTTTCTGCCTTTGGATTCCTCTAGTATTTTTATGGTTTCCCGTCTTACATTTAAGTTCTTTATCCATTTTGAGTTTATTTTTGTGTATGGTGTAAGTTGGTAATCTAGTTTCATTTTTTTTCATGTGTCTGACAAAATTTCCCAGCACCATTTATTGAAGAGACTGTCTTGACTCCATTGTATATTCTTGACTCCTTTGTCAACTATTAATTGGGCATAGTGGTTTGGGGTAATTTCTGGGTTCTCTGTTCTATTCCATTGATCTATATGTCTGTTCTTGTGCCAGTACCAGGCAGTTTGGAGAACAGTGGCTTTGTAGTACAGCTTGATATCTGATATTGAGATTCCTCTTACTTTGTTCTTCTTTCTCGGGATTGCTGTAGGTATTCGGCGTTTTTATTTTTATTCCAGATGAATTATTGGAGAGTTCTTTCTAGATCTGTGAAATATGCTATTGGTATTTTAATGGGTAGTGCATTGAATCTATAGGTTGCTTTGGGTAGTATGGACATTTTAATGATGTTGTTTCTATCAATCCATAAACACAGTATGTTCTTACATCTGTTTATGTCATCCTCTGTCTCTTTTTTCAACATCCTGTAGTTTTCCGCATACAGTTCTTTTACGTTCTTGGTTAAGTTTATTCCTAGGTATCTTAATTTTTTTGGTGTGATGGTAAATGGGATTGCTTTTTTAGCCTCTCTTTCTGTAAGTTCACTATTGGTGTATAGAAATCCCATAGATTTCTTGACATTAATTTTGTATCCTGCTACACTGCCGAATTCATTTATTAAGTCTAATAATTTTTGATAGAGTCTTTAGGGTTTTCTATGTACAGTATCATGTCATCTGAGAATATGGACAGTTTTACTTCTTTTCCAGTTCGGATGCTTTTTATTTTTTCTTGTCTGATCGCAATATCTAGTACTTCCAATACTTTGTTGAAGAGGAGTGATGAGAGTGGGCATCCCTGTCTTGTTCCTGTTCTTAGGGGAAATGATTTTAGTTTTTGTCCATTGAGTTACAATGTGGGTTTGTCATATATAGCTTTTATTATGTTGAGTTATGATCCTTCTATTCCCACCTTGCTGAGAGTTTTTATCAAGAAAGGGTACTGGATGTTGTCAGATGCTTTTCTGCATCAATTGATATGACTATATGATTTTTATATCTCAATTTGTTTATGTGATGTATCACATTTATTGATTTGCAGATGTTGTACCATCCTTGCATCCCTGAGATAAAACTGACTTGGTTGTGGTGTATGATCTTTCTGATGTCCTAGATATGATTTGCTAGAATTTTGTTGAAGATTTTGGCATCTATGTTCATGAGGGATATTGGCCTGTAATTCTCTTTCATTGTGTTGTCTTTATCTGGTTTTGGTATTAGGGTGATGCTGGCTTCATAGAATGAGTTTGGAAATGTTCCTTCCTCTTGAATTTTTTGGAATAGTCTGAGGAGGAAAGGATTTAGTTCTTCCTTGAATGTTTGGTTAAACTCTTGGAGTATTTTTACTAATTTCTAATTTCCTTCCACTGTGATTTGAGAAGATGCTTGAAATGATTTTAATCATCTTGAACTCGCAGAGACTTGTTTTGTGTCCTAACATGGTCTATCTTTGTGAATGATCCATGTGCACTTGAGAAGAATGTATATTCTGTTGCTTTGGGTTAAAATGTTCTATAAATGTCAATTAAATCCATCTGATCTAGTGTAGACTTTAGAGTCACTGTTTCTTTGTTCGTTTTTTGTCTGGAAGATCTGTTCAGTGAAGTCAGCAGGATTTAAAGTTCCCTACTATGACTGTATTGTTATTGACCTCTCCCTTAAAGTCCTCTAAAAGTTTATTTATTAAGGTTTTCCTATATTGGGTGCATATATGTTTACCACAGTTATATCCTCTTGTTGGATGATCCCTGTAGTATTATTTAGTGACCTTTGTTGTCTCTTGTGATGGCCTTCATTTTGAAGTCTTTTTTGTTGGATATGAGTATTGCTACTCTAGTTTTTTTTTCTTTTTAATTTGCATGGAAAAATCTTTTCCTTCCCTTCACTCTCATTCTGTGAGTCTTTAGTTGTGAGGTGGGTCTCTTTTAGACAGCATATACTTGGGTCATGTTTTTGTAGTCATTCAGCTACTCTATGCGTTTTGATTGGAGCATTTAACCCATTTATATTTAGGGTTCTTATTGACAGGTACTTGTGTATTATTGACATTTTTGTCTGTATGCCTAGGTTTCTCTCTTTTTTTCTTCTCATTACAGTAGTCCTTTTAGCATTTCTTGTAATGCTGGCTTGCTGGTGATGTACTCCTTTAGCTTCTTTTTGTCTGGAAAGCTCTTTATTTGACTGTCTATTTTGAATGATAGCCTTGCTTGATATAGTAATCTTGATTTCAGATTCTTGCTTTCCATTACCTTGAGTACTTCATGTCATTCCCTTCTGGCCTGCAGAGTTTCTGATGAAAAATCAGGTGTCACCCTTATGGGAGCTCCTTTGTAGGTAACAGTTTGCTTTGCTCTTGCTGCCTTTAAGATTCTCTCTTTGCCTTTAACTTTTGGCATTTTAATTATTATATATCTGGGCGTCTGCTTGGATTCTTCTTGCTTGGGGTTCTCTGTGCCTCCTGAACTGTGTGACTTTTTTTCTTCTCTGGGTTAGAGAAGTTTTCTACCATTATTTCTTCAAACACATTCTCTATTCTTTTCTCCCTTTCTGCCTCTTCTGGCACATCTAGTATTCTAATATTGTTACCTTCCACATTGTCCCACAGATCCCTTAAGCTGTCTTTCCATTTTTTTAATTGTTTTTCCTTTTTGGTTCTCTGATTGATTTTTTTTCAACCATCTAATTCACTGATTCAATCCTCAGCTTTCCCTAATCTGTTGTGTACTACTTCCATTGTGTTCTTTATTCGTGTTATGTCATTCTTTATTTCTGACTGTTCTTTTTTCATAGTTACTATATCTTTGTTCATGCTTTTGAGCATCTATACCATCTTTACTCTGAACTCTGTTTCAGATAAATTTCTTATCTCTGCTTCATTTATCTCTTCTTCTAGGGAATTCTCTTGTTCTTTCATTTGGGGGTTTTCTTTGTCTCCTCATTTTGGCTGACTGTGTTTGTGCCTATGTATTAAGTAGATCCTCTATGCGTTTCAGTCTCTAATGCAGGACATTGTCAAATGCTGTTTCTGACTAATTAAATTAGGCAAGGAAATTCTCCAGGGACCTACTCTGCCTACGAACTGATAGGATTCCATCTTGAATTGCCCCCAGGCAATCACCTCAGATATGGTGGGAGTTTTTTTCAACAGAGTGCGACAGTTACTTCTGCCTGGAGGCTAATTGTTAGTTTTAGTCTCTTACGTGGCCTCAGGGCAAGGTGTTTTCCAATAGGGTGGGTCAGCTGTTTTCCACCCAGGGAAGGCAAATGTCTTTATGGGAAAGATGCCCTTTGCTACATGAGGGAATGACTCAGCACAGGAAACTGGGGTGTCTGGCTCTGCTCACATAGCTCCAATCCACTCTGTCCTCCCTCTGCCAGAGCACATGGTGGGTGGCTCCACAGGGAACTTTGTGTGCTGGTCCTTTAAGAGGGTGTCCGAATTTTCAGCTGTCACTCCTTGGTAAACAGCAACCCATTGCTTTTCATAGCTAGATGTTATGTGGGTACCCTTCTCAGTTGTGGTACTCTCTGCTGGGGATCCAGCTTGGGGATTAGATCCCAGAGCTCTCAATGAGTGGCAACCCCCCCGCAGCCTAGATCTCTCTCTGGGACTTCAGTTGCTGTCTGTAGATGCCTGGCCACTTTTCACCCCTCCTCCCCTTCTAGCAGTCTCTATGTGGTGTCCACTTATGGTCCTCAGGTATCAGTTTTTTCTCCTGTGAGTCTTCCATTGATTATTCAGGACGTTTTTCTATATTTTAGTTGTAATTCCATTTTGTTCCGCAGAGAATGTCTGTGCTATATCCACTTACTCTGCCACCATCTTTAATCTCTACCTTTATTTTCGTCTTAATGAGTTGTTAATAGCATATGGTTTTCTCTTTTTCTTTATATATTATGATACACTCTTTTAAAACACTGGTGAATTTAATCCGTTTACATTTTTATGAATAAATCACTAGGGGCCCAGTGCACGAAATTCGTGCATGGGGGGGCGGTCCCTCAGCCCGACCTGCACCCTCTCCAATATAGAGTTCTTGGGGACTCTCACAATCCAGGACCTCTGGTTCTTAACTGCTAACCTGCCTGCCTGCCCTAACCACTCTGTCTACCTGCCTGCCTGATCCCCTAACTGCCCTCCCCTGCTGGCCTGGTCACCCCTATTAGCTTTCTTTTTTAATTTTATCCCCTTCATGCACAATTGTATTTGACTTCCTTATTGGCTTCTTCCTCTCACACAATTTTTCTCCTTTATGTAACACTTTTCCTACTGACTCATCATTTATAAACTTTTCTTTCCTCCTTATTTCCTACTTCTGTTCCATCATCATTCTTCCCATTTTTCTATTACCCTCCTTCCCTTCCCACATTCCTTCTTTCCTTTATATTTACCCCTACCCACCCTCCCCTTTTCCTTCCTTCCCACCTTAATTTTTTTCTTCACTTCCTCCCTCTGACCTACTTTGCTCCCTCCCCCATTCCTTCCTTCTTCCCATTCTCCTTTTAAGCTCTACCAACTCCCCTTTTATAACTCTTCTTCCCGCCCTCTTTTTCTCTCATCCTACCTTTGCCATACATTCTTTTCTACTTACTTCCATTGTTTTAATACCTATCTGTCTACTTGCCTAATTATCCACTATCATTTATCTTTTTTTCTTTTCTGACTTCTACTTTTAAAATCTGTCCCCAGTACACAACTATACTTGGTCTTCATTATAGGCCCTACAGTTCACTCATACATCCTCTTTTTTTAACACTGCTGTCCACTGACTCTTTCATAAAATTCTCCCCTCCATCCTGTTCCACCCCTCCCCCACCTGGTTACTTCCCCCCAAACTCTCCATGGCTGATGCTCCCTCCATCTGCCCCCTGCTCATCTCTCCATCTCCTGGCTCCTGGGAGTTCACCCCAGCTCTGAAGGAAGACATGGGCCTCTCACAGGAGACCCCTGCCTGGAACCAATTGGAGGCCCTCACTGGGGCCTGGATGGCCAGCTCCCAGCCCTGCAGCTGGGGCCTGGGAATAGACCAACCTTGGGCTAAGCCTCCACGTGTGCGTGCCCCCCCGCGATCGGTCTATTCCCAGGCCCCAGTCGATTCCCAGGCCCTAACCGCAGGGGCGGGGTTTTGCCTGGCCGGCTCCCGGCCCTGTGGCTGCCGCCACCGCCTGGAACTGACCGCGGGGGGGCACACACACGTGGAGGCCAAGCCTCCGAGTGTGAGTGCCCCCGCAATTGGCCTATTCCCAGGCCGCAGCCTCAGGTCCTGCTCGCTCCTCCCGCCCTGCTCTTCCCGCCCGTCTGCCCTGCTGGACCCCAGTGTGCAGTGGGCCTCTGCCATCTTGGCTAGGTAATTTGCATACAGTCGCTCTGATTGGCTGATGGGCGTGGCTTAGGCATCCTGAAGAGATGGTTAGTTTTAATATTACACTTTTATTAGATTAGATGTATTATATATTATTGGGCTGATTTCTATTGTTTAATTTTTATTGTTTTTTCTTTGTAAATTTGGGTTGCCCAACTTTTATTTATTCTCATTCTCTCTGTCTCTGTCTCTCTCTGTCTCATCTCTCTGTTCCTGCTACTGGTTGAAAGCTTACATTATAGTCTTTGTGGTCACTGTTAATTTTTTTTAAGGATTTACTGATGTATGATTGACATATAATAAACATCACATATTTAAATTTATAATTTGGCAAGTTTTGACACATGTATATCTGTGAAGCCACCACCACAAGCAAGATTTATTGATCATTTCAAAAAGTTTTCTTATGCTCCTTGGTAATCCCTCCCTCTAATCTCTTCTAATTTCATGTCGTACACACCTCCAACCTTAGTCAACCACAGATCTGCTTTTAGATTTTCTACAATTTTATACACATGGAATAATAAATTATGTAATCTGTTGTGTCTGCCTTCTTTCTTTCAGAATTATTGTGATATTCATATATGTTATTGAGTATATTGATTATTCATTTATTTTTATAGCTGAGTTATCTCTCATTGTATGGATATGCTATAATTTTGTTTATCCATTTACCTATTGATGGATATTTGGGTTGTTCATAATTTTTGACTCTTACAAATAAAGCTGACATGAACATTTGGACATGGACTTTTGTATTCAAATTGTCATGTGGCTATATGCTATTTGGGTGAATGTAAATAGGAGTGGGATGATTGGGTCAAATGGTAAATGTGTGTTTAAATTTATGAGAAATCACCAAACTATTTTTCAACATAGTGGTGCCATTTTACAGTTCTGCCATTAGTGCAAGTTTTTCTGCTTCCTTGCCAATACTTGGTATAGTCAGTCTTTCTAATTTTAGTCATTTTAAGAGGTGTATAGTGGTATTTTTTATTTGAATTTTAGTTTCCTCTTGAGTAATTTGTTGAGCATTTCTTCAAGTGATTATATGCTATCTTTAGATCTTCTGTGGTGAAGTATTTGTTCAAATATTGTGTTCATTTTTTTTTCCTATTGGGTTGCTTGTTTGCTCATTGAGTTTTGAGTTCTTTTATATTCTGGATACAAATCCCTTATTAGATATACAGTTTGCAAATATTTTCTCCCAGTCTGTGTCTTGTCTTTTATCTTTTAACAATGTTGAGGACAGAAGTCCTTCACACTGATATAGTAAATTTGTCAAAATTTTCTTTTATGGATGTTGCTTTTGGCATTTGGTTCTAGCCCTGTGAACTTTTTTATTCTTGCAAGCATATTAATTTATAGTTAAAAATCTTTGTATGTTATCTAGCATTTCTGAATATTTGTAATAGGGGTTCTGTATTTTTCTCCTAGGACTGAAAGTGTAGTGACTAATAAGTGTATTTTTGAATTTTTTTTTTAGTTTATAATTATAGGAATTTCAACCCTCCCATTCTTTTGATCTTCTTTGTAACCTGTAGTTTATCATTTGTATTTTTTCAAACAAACATATGTTATTTATAATGTTTTTGTCAGAGTAAATTAAAGATAATTTAAGTTAATGAATAAAAATTCAAAGGAAATTTTATGGGGTAATTAATCACTAATATAGTTTAATGCTTTAATTAATTCTGCCATTAGGGTTTAAGTAAATTGAATTTCTAGCAGCTATCCAGAAACTTAAAGATATTTGTTATTTTAATGGCCATTTTCTATTTGCATGTTAAATATCTGATGTCTTTGTCTTCCCTTTTATTTTTAGATCACAAAATTTTTCCAGGATAGACATAGAGCTAGAAGAAACAGACTTCATAAAGATCAACTTAAGAAACTCCCTATACATAAATTCAAAAAAGGTGAATATTTTTATTGTCTAAATAATTACCTTTAGTTTATTTAAGACTATACAGTGACCATACTTTTAATACCACCTTTGAGTCCTTGCCATACACTGTGCCTAAGCCTCAGTTAATAATGAATGAGTGGATGTGGAAGATGTTCTTTTGCTGTGGTATATCCTCATGAAGGCAAGTAGGGTACATTGTCTACAGAGAATTTAAATACAGTAGTGAAACTTAACAAATGCTTTTTATTATCATCATGTACTAGTAGTTCTAAACATCAGTGAATAAAATCCTTCTCTGTGCTAGGGTGGCCTGCTCCCACTGACCTCATTACCACTCTCTCTCCACCATACACCACTGAATTAACACTGCATTAACTAAACACGTAGGTAGCTACTGGGTGTCATTATGTTTTAAATGTATCATCTCATTCAATTTTCACATTTCTATGAAATGGATACTATAATAGGTATTATAGATGAAGAACTAGAGGATCAGAGAGGCAAAAAACTAATATCACACAGCTAGTACTGACAGCTGAAGGGTGTGGGTCTAATATTCTAACCAATATAGCTTCTACCTATGCTTTAGTGGGCTTTCAGTGCAGGTATGCTTGTTAAATCCTTTTGGATAGCAGTTCCCAGACTTTTCAATTTCATATACCAGTACAAATGTTCTGTTTTTTAATTCAGCGAATAAAGTGTATAGAGAGTAGAAAGGAGAAATAGAAAAAAAAGTCATTAAAACTTAGTTTGCCAGATTTTTATTTTTTAAGTAATAAAATATTTTAAAACTTCCCATTTATAATAACTATTGTTTTTATGAAAAATACAAAATTTAATAACAAAACATAGAAAAAAAGCATATATTAAAAGAAAGAGACATTTATAAAAATGCACTGCACTGTTATCACACAGATTAAATGAAAGCTGTTCATGGACCAGAAGTAGTTTGAGGACTGGCTTTAGGAATCACTTTTTTAGGCACCATTTTGTGTGTTTACTTTGGTGTTTTCTTAACTCAGAAAAATAATGATGTTGATGTTGTCCTGGACTAGGGCATGCTTAGTAAGATGCTATGCTTTTCCTCTGAGTAAGATGAGCAACCATTGAATAATTTGAAACAAGAGGAAAGATGAGGTTCAAATTAAACCTTAAAAGGATCTCTCTGCTGCTATGTTAAGTATAGCATTTAGAGGGCTCAAGGTTATAAGCAGAGAGACCAGATAGGAGGCTCCTTTAGTAATCCAAGTGAGATATAATGTGGCTTGACGATGGGGTAGCAGTTGAGGAGTTGAAAAAATCTTAAATTCTGGTTATATTTAGCAGATGGAATACACTGGATTTACTGATGTCAGGAGAGGAAACAAGGATGACACCAGATTTTTTGGTCTCAGTAACAGAAAGGATGAGAATACCATAAAGAGAAATAAAGGTGGTTAATAAATGGTGGAGCAGGTTTTGGGGGGAAAAGTACAAAATAGTTTTGGACATGGAATTTCAAATGTCTACTAGACATTATAAATGAGTCTGGAGTTTAAGAGAGGTGTCTGAACTGAAAGTATTGGTATAAAGATGTATTTAAATCATGAGAATAGATGAAATTGCCCAGAGAATGAGTATAGATTGACAGAAGAATACCAAACATATATTGGGCTATCCCAACATTAATTAAAAAGTGATATCAGGTGCTTGTGCTGGCAGCATATATACTAAAATTGGAATGATACAGAGAAAATTAGCATGGCCCATGGGCAAGGATGACACACAAATTTATGAAGTGTTCCATATTTTTAAAAAATTGAGATTAGCAGTGGAAACTGAAAAGAAGTGACCAGTTATATGAAGGAAAAAGCCGAAAAGAATGGTTTACCAGAAACAAAGTGATATAAATCTATCAAGGAGCAAGGAGTGATAACCTGTGTCCCATGTCAAATGCTGCTGACAGATAAGGAACATGAGAGTGACGGTTGATCATTAGAGGTTATGATTATCTTAAATGAGCCGTTTTGACAGTGGTCAGGCCAAAACCTGATTTTGGTGGGTTTAAGAGGAAATGGGAGGAGAGGGATTGGAGACAGTAACTACAGATAGATAACTTTTTTTTAAAGAAAATTAACTACAAAGGAGACAAAGAAATTGGGCAGTAGCTTGTGAGAGAAGTTGAGTCAAGAAATAACAGCATGTTTGTTGAAAGAAATTTACGATGTAAGTGAGAGATGGGTGAGTGGCTGTAATGTCTCTGAGAAAGGAAGAAGGGATAGGATCTGGTGCACAAATACGAGGATTGGCCTTAGAGAACTGAGCTAAGGAAAGGCAAAATATGTGGGTACAAAATCCTGGTAGTTGGGTATTTATGGTGGTGAGTGTGTAGAAGTGTTCTTTACTTCCATACTTCCCAGTGAGGTAGGAGACACAACTATAGACTGAAGGTGAGGATAGGATAGGAGATGTTGGAGGTTAAATTACAAAATAATTTCTTCTAGGAGAGTAGGCAGGCAGATGGGCTAGGAAAATATAATATGGTTGCCTGGCAGCCTGAACCTTCTTTAAGGTTCTTGGTTATGAACCAATCAGCATAACTGGTTTTTCTCTAGTCTTGTTTATCTGTATGGAGTGCTGTTTATTCTTACCATCCATTCTTAAAAAAACAACAATGCAAATAGCATACTCAGAAAAGTATATGACATATATTTCAGGAACCATCCAGTTCAAGAAATAGAATGGTACTAGCACCCCAGAAGTGACTGTGTCCCCTTCTAGATGGTTACCCTTTTTTCCTCATGTGGGAAGTAATTACTCTCCTGGCTTATGATAATCATTTTCAGTACTTAAGTTTTACTATCTATGCATGCATTGCAAAAACAATATGCAGTCAAAACAGTATGATTTAATCTTCCCTTTTTTTGAATTGCATTTGTTTTATCTCTTTTAGTAACAGATTTTTGGTGAAATTAATCTACTTTATAGCATGTATTTGTACAGTTCACTCACTTTCATTCCATTGTATAAATATATTAATTTATCCATTTTACTATTAACAGACAATTTTTTTGTTTTGTTTTGTCTTGAGTTTAGGGCTATTACAGAATACACTTTTAAGAACATTTTTTACATTCTGGTTAATATGAGCATGAATTTCTTTAGGGTATATACCTAGAAGTAGATTAGCTGGATCATAGGATATACCTATCTTCAATTTTATTAGATAGTGCAAAATAATTTCCAGAATAATGATGTTACCAATTTATACTCCCACCCACAGGGTATAGGAGTTCCAGTTGTATCACATACATACTACTATTTTGTACTGATACATTCTTAAATTTTAGTAAAAGGCATAAGTTTATAAAGATATGTCATAGTTTTAATTTATATTTTTCTCCTTGCCAATGAGGTTAAGTACCTTTTTTTAAAAAAAAAATTTTATTTACCAGTTAGATTTTCACTTTCATGAATTACCTTTCATGTTATTTTTCTGTAAGGTTATCGCCTCCCTCTCTTTTTCATATGTAGGGAGGAATTCTTCATATATTCCCACAACCCCCACCCCAAAGTTGTGATATGTGGTGAATAAGTTCTTTACTAATTTTAACTGTCCTCTTGTTTATGGCTTATTTTTTTCACAGGACCAAAGTTCTCATCTTTATGGTGGTATTTTTGCATGTTTTAAAAGAACTTCCTTCCTAGCCCAAGATCATAGAACAATTATATTATCTTCTGAAAGCTTTATAGTTTTGCCTTTCATCTTTAGGTATTTAACCCACCTGAATTGATTCTGTAAGATGGAGTCCAGTTAAGGTGTTTAAAGTTTATATTTTAGCCCTAGTTGGTTTGGTGCAATGGATAGAGAGCATCAGCCTGTGGACTGAAGGGTCCTGAAGGTTCAATTCCAGTCAAGGACACGTACCTCTGTTTTAGGCTCCTCCCTGGCCCAAGCCCTGGTTGGGGCTTGTGCGGGAGGCAACCAATTGATGTGTTTCTCTCACATCAATATTTCTCTCTGT
Source organism: Murina feae (assembly GCA_004026665.1). NCBI lineage: Eukaryota > Metazoa > Chordata > Mammalia > Chiroptera > Vespertilionidae > Murina > Murina feae. The sequence continues at coordinate 2,105 of PVJC01034664.1, read as the reverse complement.
CTTTCCCTCTCTCTTCTACTCTCTCTGAAAATCAGTAGAAAAATATTCTCAGGTGAGGATTAAAAAACAAACAAAAATAGTTTGATATTTTACATAAGGATATTCAGTTGTCTCAGAGCTAGTTATTAAAAACACTATAATCTGCAGTACCACCGCTGACATAAATCATGTGTCCATTTATGTGTGGGTTTGTTTCTAGACTTCTGTTGGTCTTATTATTTATCCTTATCATACTATTTCAGTTACTATAGGTTTAGGTAAGTCTTGATATCTGTTAGAGTTAGTCCTCTCACCTTGTTCTTCAATAGTTTTTAGCTATTTTTGACAGGCATTTCCATGTAAAATTTAAAACAACTTGTCAAGGCCACACCACCTCCAAACATATACCCATAATTATTATATACTAGAGGCCTGGTGCACGAAATTCATGCACAGGTATGGTCCCTAGGCCTGGCCCCCTGGTGATCAGGGCTGATCTGTGGGGCAATTGGCGGGGCAATCAGGAGCCTCCACTGGCACCTGCCTTGGCCAGCCTGGTGCCACCTGCTAGCCAGCCCCAACCCCCACCATTGCTGCTGGTGGCCTCCCTCTTCAGGGCAACTGGCACAACAATTGGGGGGCCCCTGCTGGCACTCACCTTGACTGGCCTGGGGCCTGCAGGCTGGGGGCAGCTCCTGCATTGAGCATCTACCTCCTGGTGGTCAGTGTGCATCATAGCAACCGGTTGTTCTGTCATTCGTTCATTTGCATATTAGGCTCTTATTATATAGGATTTTGTAGTTAAAATATACATACCATAAATTGACCATTTTAACCATTTTTAAGTGCAGTTCAGTGACATTAAGTACATTCACATTGTTCTGCAATCATCACCACCATCCATATCCAGTACTTTTTCATCTCCCCAAACTAAAACTCTGACCCTAATAAACAATAACTCCCCATTTCCTTGCTCCTGCCAGTCCATGTCAGCTACCCTTCTACCTGTCCTCCTCCTTTGTTCCTATTTTTGTCTTTCATTCTTTTTCTGCATTTTGTGGTTTCAGTTGAGCACTTTGTTATTTCATTTTCTCTCCTTCTTAGTTTATTAATTATACTCCTTTTTAATTTTTTTCTAGCGAAAGTCCTAGAATTTACAACTATACAACTAACCTAAGTTCACTTTCAAATCATATACTTTTTCACAGCTAGTGAAGTAACTTATAATAACAAAATATTCCTAATTATCCCCTCCCTGTCCCTTAGTACTGGGTACTTTACTGTCATTCATTCCACATAAGCATATATAAACATAGATAAACATACTTAATTGAATATATTATAGCTGTTCCTATTTTGAACAAACTTCAATCTTTTACCTTCTTTTTTTTTTCTTAAGTATTTTTCATTTTATTTTTGTTTTTAAAATATATTTTTATTGATTTTAGAGAGGAAGGGAGAGGGAGAAAGAGATAGAAACATCAGTGATGAGAGGGAATCATTGATCAGCTGTCTCCTGCACGCCCCACACTGGGGATCAAGCCTACAAGCCAGGCATATGACCTGACTAGCAATCAAACCTTGATCTCCTGGTTCATAGGTTAATGCTCAACCACTGAGCCATGCTGGCTGGGCAAGTATTATTTTTTTTATTGTGGTAAAAAACACATACAAATGTAGTAATTTTTAAATATATGGTTCAGTAGTATTAAATATATTATGTTGTTGTACTGTAGATCTCAATCTTGTAACACTGACACACTCATTAAACAATAATTTCCTCTTCCACCATCCCCTTTTCTATCTTACATTTCTATACTTTTGAATATTTTAGATACTTAACACATTGCAGACCAGTAGTTTTATTGCTAGCTTTACCCAGTGGCCAGATAAGTTTCTACTGAACAAGTACAAAAAATGTTTTATATAAATGTTAAAGGTACACTTTAAAATTAAATACCTATTGCATTTTGAATTTATTACATGTTCTTATAAGCTAACTAGGGGCCCGGTGCACGAAATTTGTGCACGGGGGGGGGGGTCCCACAGGTCAGCCTGCCCCCTCTCACAGTCTGGAACCCCTCAGTGGATGTCCTATGATGGCCCCAGTCTGCCAGGTGCCCTTT
>PVJC01034663.1:0-18669 GCA_004026665.1 Murina feae | reverse complement strand
ACCCAAGGCAGTAAGGTTTGAGCAATTCCAAAACTTAGTTGCAGGGAGGGAACCAGGTTGAAAAGAACAAACAGAGAAACACTTTTACACCAGCAAGTACTACGTTTACATAAAAACAGCGGAGTTTCAGAAAACCATTCAGTAAACCAAATAGACCAGTTAAATCTCCATAAAACACAGAAACAGTAAATCTCCAACTTCGTGGAACGGAGCGACCGGCTCGTTTCAGACCCTACAGAGGCAAGCCCTTCTCTCTAGTCTGAAATCCTGGAGGGAAATTCCCGTCCCTCCCATCTTAATTCGTGGAGAGGCACGTCTCATCTCTCCCAATTCGTGGAAGGCTATTCCGATCCTTCCTGGGAAGCGTGGGGCGTTCCCCAGCTTCCCGCCTGTAACCTATTGACCAGCACGTCTGCTTAGGTTCTTTCAGGCTTAAACCATTCCAAAAATGAGCTCACACAACACACAAAAAGACAGACAGACACAAGACAGACAAGACACATACCGCGGTCAATCACGCTCTCCGGTTCGAGGGTCCCTCGGAGGTCTTGGGGGATCCCAGACGAGCCCCCAAATGTTGTACCCAGAAGTCGTGGCCCCCAAAGACTACGAGTGAGCCCCAAAACCACTGCAAGAACATGAGAGCTTTATTATACAAGTTAACTTGGACTCCCCACTTGCCCGCCGCACAATGGCGCGACGGGGGAGGAAGTGCCGGTTTCAGGCAAAAACAAAGGATTTATAGGGCCGGAAGTAGTGGGTGGGGTAACGCGTGTGGCCCCTGTTGATTGGTCAAGGGAAGGTCCTTGGTCGGGCATTTCCTCTGCATCCCTATTGGCAGATCTTCACACTTGCACCGCCCTTCCGCCCTTACACAGTCTTAAGATTTATTCGAGTACTTTAAGTGCAAATATAAAACTAGACATTTAAAACTATGTCGCAAATCATAATAAATGCAAATTACACAAATTTAAGTTAATGTGAGATTTTGCTAAAACTGAACTATCTGTCCACTCAGCTCAAGCCTGCATGTCCTCCGGCATGTCACCAGGGCACTCTCACCTGAATTGCTCACCACCCTCTTGTCACCAAATCCAATGGGCGCTTTCTGGTTCCTTCCTTGACCCTTCGCATTGCAGACAGATGACGACTGCTTTTCTTCGGAAGTGCTCCCCTGACCTCACAGCCCCCTGTCCTCCCAGCTCACTGTGTGTGTGTTGCCTCTAAATGGACCCCTTTCCTGTCCATCCCCTCCTTGATTTTATTCAGTCACATCGCTTTCATTGTCTTGTTACCTGAAAACCAAAATTTGCATCTCCTACCCTGACCTCTGTGGATTCCAGATTTATCTTGTCTTAATGCCTCAGAGGCATCTTAAATTATGAAATTGAATTCTTGATTTTCCTCAAAACCCTGGGCCTCCCCTAGACCCTGTCTCGGGAAAACACCATTGTCCGCCAGTTACTAAAGCGGGGAATTTGAGGCCGTTCTCTACCTCTTTCCTACACACACCTCCAGCCCATCCAGTCCAGTAAAGGCTAAGGCCCTGCCTTCCGGGCCGAGCTTGCATCCGCCCACTTCCTTCGTCTCCACTGCACCCTGGTCTGTCATAGCTCACCCTCCAAAGTACTTACAGGTCAACTTATTGAAAACACACAGTTTTGTGCTACTCCCTGGCTCAGAGTCCTTTAATCGTGTCCAAAACCAAGCTGTACAGCTTGACTCAACCTCTCCTGCCAGCGAGGCCAGGCTCCCGTCACCCTGGGCCCGGTCGCTTCCCCGGAAAAAGCTCTTCCCCCTGACACCTCGGTGCTGCCACCCTCTGCCTAGACTGCCTCTCCCCAAGGCTTCTCATCCTCCAGGGCTCCACGAGGGCTCCACCCCGTGCACCTGTCAGAGCCCCGAGGTTTATCACAGCACAGCATGTGTCACCACGTGTACTGAGTATTACTGGACTAGATGTGACTACAGCAGAGACGGTGGCCTACCGGTGTGCCTCCGACACCTTGGTTCCCCAGCTCCTAGCACAGGGCCTGTGAATATTGTGATTTTCCAGAATACCATTTTAATTTCCTTGCAGTTTCATATATATTATCTATCTTCTTAGTTATTCTGTTTTCTTCGTGGATGTCCTAGGAATTACAATTAACGCAGGTTGGGTAAATACCATCCCCTGTATGTAGTCCCAGTCCCTCCACCTCGTTTGTACTATTGTCATTCTGAGGAAGAAACTGGTCTTGCAAGGTGTGTCAGGCCATAAAAATTGAACAATGCACTGCTGGGGAGGGGGGAGGGGGTGTTGACCCCAGGACAGATCATCTGATATGACCTGGGAACCCCAATACCTGGGGGCCTTCCTATAAACCCACAGGGGGCAGGACCATATCTGCAAGACAAGACCCCAGAAGATTATAAAAAGCAAAGCCTCTGTATGTTACTTCACTCTGATTTGGAAATTACTTCCAGAGTCCACTAGTCACTAGTGTTAATAAATGGGTTCCTTCCTTTCTCTAGGAAGTGTGCTTGGCATTTCTTTGTTGTTCTGTAACAGTACAAATTACACTTTTCTATATCGCATTCCCATCAACAGACCTGCTGTTGTTTTATGAAGTCTCCTTTTAAATCTAATAGGAGAGGAAATGTCACACACAAAAAATACATGTATCCTGTCTTTTCTAGAATCACCTGTTACCTTTACTGGTGCTCTTTCCTTCATGTGGATTAGAGTTAGTCAAACCTCATTTCTCAAATGTCTTCCATCTCAAACAATTCGGTTCATGACCCAATTGTTCACAGAAAAAATGTCTCAGTTGTTTACCAAAACTTCAGTTTTCAACCTGAGAACCCTTTCCTGCTGAAACCTGAGCAAGATAAAAAGTTCTCTCATGCAAAAAGCAAAGGAAAGAATGCTTTTGCTGCTGGCAACATAGATTAACAAAATTTTAAAACATAAAGAGGCCATCAAGAGTGCTGATGTTGCTAAGGGTGTGAAAGTGCTCACAAAAGAACAATCACAGGCTATTGAACACGTAAAAAAAAAAAAATCAAAAAACAAACCAAAACAACAACAACAACAAAACTATTGATTGGATAAATGAAAAGCAGTCAGCTGGTGACAGCATTTCAGAGGTAGTGATATGTGAAAAGTTCCTTTAAGGCAGGTAGGGAGTGGTTCCACAAGTTTAAGAAAAGAAGTGTTTATTTATAAATTAAACAGGACATTAGCCATGTGCTGCATATAAGAAAGGTTAAAGCAGGAAATCACTTGGGGGTCTGGAACGGATTAATGCACTTTACATCCTTTCTAATGGGAAAAACAATTCTGTCTTCTAATAAATCGCTTCTCAAACAGCCTTCTGGAATGAATTAAGTTGGAGAAACGAGTTCTGCAGTGTCTAGGGTCTTTGATTCGCCCGAAGTATTCCCTCTAGTGTTTCTTGTGGGACAAGTTGCCAGTGGTGACTTCGCTGCCTTCACTCCCCCTTTGTTCTTGGTGGATTTTCTGGCCCACCTTGCTCACCCCACCTCTGGACCTTGTCCAGGCCTTGCATGAGTAGTACCCACCTTGGGAATCGCACTTTCCAGCTTTTTCTTGTTTGGAAAAAAAAACAACCTTTTTTTCTTAGCTTGTTGTTCCTCCCCCTCTCCCCACCCCATGTCAAATAAATTGCTGCTAATTGTTTTTGACAAACGCCTTCAGGGGAAAGGCAAGACTAGCCTTGCAGGTGGGGTTTTCCAGGGAACTGCCAGACACTGCAGGGTTTTGGTTTTTCTATATACTAGGGGCCCGGTGCACAAAAATTTGAGCACTCAGGGGTCCCTCAGCCCAGCCTGTGCCCTCTCGCAGTCTGAGACCCCTCAGGGGATGTCCACCTGCTGGTGTGCCTGGCCAGCCTGGGTGAGGGGCTGAGGGCTGTTTGCAGGCTGGTCAAGCCCCCCAGTGTGGACTCTCACCCCATTGAGGTGTGGCAAGCCTGGGTGACAGGCTGAGGGCCGTTTTTAGGCTGCCCACAGTTCCTTCAGGTTTTGGGTCCCTACTGGGGTGCCTGGGCAGCCTGGGTGAGGAGCTGAGGGTCGTTTTCAGGCTGCCCACAGTCCCTTCAGGGTTTGAGTCCCTACTGGGGTACCTGGCCAGCGTGGGTGAGGGGCTGAGGGCCATTTTCAGGCTTTCAGGCTGCCCACAGCTCCCATTGACCCAAGGTCCCTTCAAGGCTGGCTGGAATCAGGTTTCTGGTGAGGAGGAAGCTGGTCTTGCAAGGAATGTTAAGCCATAAAACCAAACAAAGCTCTGTCCTGTGTGAGGGCAGGGGGCTTTGTTCTGAACCCTGAGCCTAGGAACACCTGGGAAAGGGTAGATGAACAGAATACTCCCATCAGGGCCTTGGGGTGAGGGAATATATTTGCAAATCAATGAACTCGATGAGCAGTTATAAAGCAAGGTTCTTGCATGTTACCCTCACTCTGGATTCCGTGCATATTATTAAAACTGTGATTTCTCCACTTCTTCAAAGCGTTGCTTAGTTTTTTGGTCTTTCTGCAATACTGGGGTTTACCTTCTATAATTGAAACACTGTTGCTTTGAGTCGAGGCCTAGGCAAGTAATGAAGCCTCCTGTTTGTTTCAGCTCTGTGGCTTCTATAATTGAAACATTGTTACCATGAGCAGAGGCTCAGCCAGCCTAGGCAGGCAGTTGCAATGGAAGCCTACTGTTTACTCTAGCTCCGTGGCTGCCAGCTGCCATCTTTGCTGGGTTAATTTGCATACAGCCGCTCTAATTGGCTGGTGGGCCTGGCTTGGCTGGTGGGCGTGGCTTAGATATGCCAGAGAGATGATTCATTTGCATATTACTCTTTTATCAGATTAGATGCTAGAGGCCAGGTGCGTGAAATTCATGCACTCGGGAAGGGGGAGTCCCTCAGCCCGGACTGCATGCATGATTGGGGCTGGGGAGGGATGCAGAAGGTTGACCAGCCGGGGAGGGACCATAGGAGGGCTTCAGAGCATTACTGGCCCGTCTTGCTCAGTCCTGATCTGCCAGACCCCAGCAGCAAGCTAACTTACCAGTGGGAGCATCTGCCCCCTGGTGGTCAGTGCACATCATGGTGAACAGTTGAGTGGCCTTAGCATATCATTAGTATATTACTCTTTGATTGGTTAAATGGATGCCTGGATGACCAGACACTTAGCATATTAGGCTTTTATTATATAGGATATTTTTAATTGAGTTCAGAGAGGAAGAGAGAGGGAGAGGAAGAGAGAGAGAGAGAGTGTGCAAAAACATCAATGATGAGAGAGAATCCTCAATCAGCTGCCTCCTGCGTGACCCCTACTGGGGATCGAGCCTGCAACCTGGGCCTGTGCCCTGACCAGGAATCAAACCATGACCGCCTGGTTCATCGGTTGATGCTCAACCACTGAGCCACACTGACTGGGCATCACTGCAGGTTTTGACAATCCTCAGAGCAAAGAGCTTTGACACACTCCAGCCCCATCTCGACCATCCCAGGGGCTGCTGAAGGGGGGTCTGGCAAGAGGGCTAGTGGAAATGCCACCGAGCTAGCGCTGAGAGGAAGGCTTCCGACTGCAGCAATCCTTTAACGCTCGGAGTTGTGACAAAGTTGATTTTGGGGGACAGTTTTGGCAGCCTTCTCCCTGGGTTCCCGATGGTGTCTCTACAGTGGTCACCTTCCTGTTGCGTGCATGAGTAGGTGAACCTTTCAACGGGGCTGATTTCGGGACATGTTCCTTTGGATTCGACCCGTGGCTGCTGCAGTGTGGCTGAAATTCCCCACAGTTCACACAGGGTCGGACTCCTTGAGTCCTCCCGTCGTGGGCTCAGAACAAGGCAGGCGGCTGGGGGCCTCCTGCCATTGTCACTGCAAAGTGCCTGGGTCTTGGATGGCTCCAGGTTACCAGGACCTAGAATGTGCTGCTGCTCCTGGATTGTTGTCTAAATGAAAACAGCTTTGACAACTGAAACAGGAATTTTTAGAGGTGAAAAAGGCAGGTTTTAGGAAAATTTAGAAATTAAGGGGACCATGGAGGAAGCACAGAGCTGCAGAGCAGCAGGAGGTACATTTCCATAGAGGGAGGGAGCTGGGAACAGCAGAAGGTCTATATTTACAAAGTAAAGAGAAGGAAGCCCTTCATCCAGAGGGAGAAGAAAGTCCAAAGGGAATAGAAAAAATAAGGAAGGCGCGGGGAAACCTCACATGTTCCATGTGAGGTTCAACCTTTGAGCCCAGGAGTTACTATAGCAACCAGTCTAAGGGACTAGTGATCAATCAGAGGGGCTATCAAGACACCAGGATCTGCAGCCTTTATAAGCCACAGGGAAAAGGAACTCAGCGGGGCCCCTTCCTCCTTTCCCCTGCCTACGTGGGAGTCCACTCTGTGGGATTCTTCCTTCTCCCCACATGGGAGTCTGTACTTGTTTTTCAATAAATCTCCACCGTTACTAGACCGCCCTCTGTCTGTGGGTTCATTCTTCGACTCCGATGGACAAAGAATCCAGGTTCTAGTCCAACAATTCCATTTCACAACCTTGGACAGATCTGGACTCCCAAGAAACCAGCTTCTGGGGACCGCAGCCCAGCTGAGCAGTGTGCAGGCTGCTGCCCTGCTCCCTGTGCCGGGCTGTCGGGACTGCCCGCCGTGTCTCCAGGAGCAATGAAGCTTGCAGAAGGCCTTGGCTGCCCTGGCAATGCCAGCTGAGGCTACCACCAGACCAGACCTGTAGGAAAGCACCATGCCTTCCCCAGCATTGCTCAGGAAGTTCCAGGCCCACTCTTTCTCTTCTTCACACACCCCACCCCCCCAAGAAGGGGAAGATCTACATTAAGAAAAAAAAAAGTTTACATTGAGCAAAATGTTTGTCACCTGTCCTAGAATGACCAGGGGACTCTGCTCTGGAGTTAGAGCTGGAAGGAAGCTGAGAGCAGCTGACTCGGCATCCCTGTTTTCAGAGGAGGGACCTGAGCCAGCGAGACCTACCAGCTCTCAGTCTGGTGCTTGCACTATACCACATGTGCACACAACCAGGAGCCCAACACCCGATAGCCACAGGGAAGCCTGAACACATGGGGTTTCGGATTAAGACTCAGAACACGGCAGCTGTGGGCCCAGCTCTGCAGCTAATGTGTGTCTTTGGGCAACTCCCTTCAACTCTGGTCTTGATTCCAGCGTCTGAGCTGGCCCTTTGCCCGGGACTGTTGTAACAGCCGCAAGTATGAGAGCCCTGGCTGCTCCCAGAGCCTACAAAATGCAGAGTCATAGTTCCGAGGGTGCAGAGCTGAGCCAGGCCTGCAGTCTGAGTCTTTCCCCTTATGTCAGGGTCCCCGCTGCTTTCTGAGCTGCCTGCGCCTGCACAGCGGGCCTCCAGCGGCAGGCGGAATCCAAAGTGCCGCCTGGGCTACACCGCCAAGAGACGAGATGGAGACTCCAGAATGACCTCTCCAAGCAAGTTTATCAAGTTCAAAACCAAAATATTGCATTCTGGTCTGTCCCAAGGCGTCAAGAACATGATGCTCTGCTGTGATCATGAAAAGTTCGGGTCAGCCACCGTTCACACATCAGGTGCCCTGAAGATCACGGTCAGACCCGCGGAGCTCAGTCCCACACTTGCAGAATAGGAGTGTGTCCCGGTCCAGGGACAGACAGCTTGTTCTCCCCGACTCCGAGGAGGACCTCAGTCCTTCATCTGAGGCCTTCATCTGACTCTGACAGTCCCTCCAGCTTCTACTCTGTTACAACCTGGGAAATGGCCTTGGCTTCTACCGGTAAGGTCTGAAGTTTCTCCAAGAAATAGCAGCGGATTCTGGAGACATTATGGCCTCAGCAAGCAAGACCTTTCATCCAGTTTTTCCCGCTGCCCAAGAAAGGAGGGCCAAAACCAAACAGCCCGCAGGCTTGCCTGCCCCCAGCCTAAACTTCCCAGGGCATCTTTATCACTGTATTCCCTCCTCCCGTCCCCACATTAGCAGATTAGCCAGGAATCCCCATAAATCCACAAGCTCCTCTCTGACTTTTATGTGTGGCTTGGCCGTGGGGTTGATGTGTCCTGAATTTCACCCTAAAAGGCGTCAGCAGAGGGCCCGCCTGGCGCTGAGCAGGAGCGGCTGGGAAGGCTCTGCTCCTCACACGCCATTCCCATGGCCACCTTATCTGTACCTGCAACAGCCTTGTGTGAACTTGCAAAGGCAGGGCACGGGGCGGGGTACAGTGCTGGGTCAGCTCAGGACCACATCTGAGAACCATGGACTCAGGTAATGTACCTGAGAATGAGGGGCGCTGCAGGGGTCCATAGCAACAGAACTGTAGGAGGGGCCACTGCTCCGCTTACCTGAGACTGGCAGGTTGAACTGTGTCCTCCAAAAGCCTTAATCCCCAGTACCCAGCACCTTGAAGTGACCTTCACAGAACACAGGACTGACACAGCCTCAGAAGCTAGAAGAGGCATGGGACAGAGTCTCCCTCCCAGCCTCCAGAAGGAACCAACCAACACCTGGATTTCAGACTCTGGCCTCCAAACAACACAGATTGTGGTACTTTGTTATGGTTGTGACAGGAAACAAATACAAGGAGGTCCTGCAATGTGGGATTTTCACGCTTAAAACCAGGACAGTCCCTGACAAGCCGGAATGGGGTGGCCAACCTAAGGGACACATAGCCAGAAGCCCACGTTTACACCAGAGGAGATGGATGCTCAGAGCCATTGTGACCTGCTGTCTCAATCCGTTCTGGTCGCTGTGGCAGAATGCCAAGGCTGGGTGGCTTATCACAAGGGAAATGTATTTCTCAGGGTCTGGAGGCTGGAAGTCAAAGTCAAGGTGGTGGCAGATGCAGTATCTGGAAAGGTCCTGCATCATAGACATGGTCCTCACGTGGTGGAAAGGGTGAGAGAAATCTCTGGAGTCTCCTTTATAAGGGCACTAATCTCATTCATCAGGGCTCCACCCTCATAACCTAAGCACTTCCCACCACCTCCTCTATGACACTGGAGAGTGGGATTTCAGCCTATGAGCTGTGGGGTGGAGCACAAACATTCAGTCTATGGCAATCGCCAAGGGCAACCAGCAAATTCATATGAGACCAAAAGTAAAATCTATTTTCTAAGGGTTGACCATGAACCCTAGGTGATTTGCATACTCATGAATACAGACATATGTACACTCTTGAATAGACCTGGGAGCAGCCCTCCAACCTGGGGGGAGGGGGTGGTTGGTACTTAGTGTGGGTTTAGGCTCAGTCTCGCTGGGCCACATTGATCCCTAGAATTTGCATTTCTTTTCTTTTTGTAATACATCTAATCAAATAAAAGAGTAGTATGCAAATTAACCCTCACTTTGTTACACCTAAGCCATGCCCACCAGCCAATCAGAGCAATGATATGCAAATTAACTCAGCCAAGATGGTGGCTGGCAGACACAGAGCTAGAGCAAATAGGAGGCCAGCAATGGAGGAAACTGCCTGCCTAGACCAGCTGTGGCCTCTGCTCAAGGCAACAAAATTTCAATTATAGAAGATAAATAAACCCCAGAAACCTGATTCCAGCCAGCCTTGCTGGGACCTTGGGTCAATGGGAGCTGTGGCCAGCCTGCAAACAGCCATTAGCCCCTCACCCAGGCTAGCCAGGTACCCCAGTAGAGACCTGAACCCTGAAGGGGCTGTGGGCAGCCTGAAAACGGCTCTCAACCCCTCACCCAGACTGGCCACACTCCCATGGGGTGAGGGTTCCCACTGGGGCGCTTGGCCAGCCTGCAAACAGCCATCAGCCCCTCACCCAGGCTGGCCAGGCATGCCAGCAGGTGGACATCCCCTGAGGGATCCCAGACTGTGAAAGGGCACAGGCCAGGCTGAGGGACCCCCCCCCCCACCAAGTGCACAGATTTTTGTGCACCAGGCCCCTAGTACTATTATATTTATTGATTTCAGAGAGGAAGGGAGAGAGAGAGAGATAGATAGAAACATCAGTGATGAGAGAGAATCATTGATCACCTGCCTCCTGCATGCCCCCTACTGGGATTCGTGCCCACAACTTGGGCCTGTGCCCTTAACCAGAATCAAACCTGGGACCCTTTAGTACACAGGCTGATGCTCTATTCACTGAGCCAAACTGGCGAGGGCTAGAATTTGCATTTCTGACAAGTGCACGGTGATGTCCATGCTGCTAGACAGTGGGGGAGGGGGAGGAGGGTCATTCTGTAATGATTATATGACCCCTCTGGAAGATGAAGCCCTTGGAATAAATAAGAAAATATCTTGGGCGGACTGCTGGGGAGGACTAGGGTCATGTTCTCACCCTTGCCCTGCCCCCAGGCAATAACCACACTTCTGGATTCACCTTTGCTTCTCACCTTCAAGATAAAAGAACACTTGAATTAAATTGGTTGTTCCAGTTTTGCATGTTTCTCAAGCTGGATTAAGTTGCTCAAATGCAAACAATTTCTTTCCCAATTTTTAGCCCCTCCTCTCCCCTCCCCAATTTGTTTCCCCCACCATTTTTCTTAAATGTATAACCTCAGCCCCAACAGTGTGAGTTAACCCTGAGATGTACTTCTTTTTTTGTTTTTAATCGTTATTGTTGGGAATATTATATATATCCCCTCCCTCCAACAGCCCCCTCCACCTGATTCCCACCCCACCCCAGGTCTTCACCACTCTATTTATTGCTTGTGTCCATAGGTCATGCATATATGCATGTAAGATCTTCGGTTGATCTCTTTCCACCTCCTTCTCACCCCCCTTTCCTCTGGAATTTGTCATTCTTTTTCATGTTTCTAATTCTATTTTCTTCATCAGTTTATTGTGTTTATTAGATTTCTTATTTGTTTATTTAAATTTTTAGAATCAATTGTTGATAGATAGGTATTTATTGCTATTTTATTATTCACATTTCTTCTTCTTCTTCTTCTTCTTCTTCTTCTTCTTCTTCTTCTTCTTCTTCTTCCTCCTCCTCCTCTTCTTCTCCCTCTTCTTAAAGACTAACCTTCAACATTTCATGTAATACTGATTTGGTGCTGATAAACTCCTTTAGCTTTTTCTTGTCTGTGAAGCTCTTTATCTGACCTTTGATTCTTAATGAGAGCTTTACTGGCTATACTGCAGCAGTCACCAACCAGTGGTCCATGGTGGTCCATGAGGTCCAAAAGGTTGGCAACTGCTGGGTAGAGTAATCTTGGTTGCAGGTCCTTGCTATTCATCACTTTGAATATTTCTTGCCATACCCTTCTGGCCTGCAAAGTTTCTGTTGAGAAATCAGTTCACAGCTGTATGGGAGCTACCTTGTAGGTAACTAACTGCTTTTTCCTCATTGCTTTTAAGATTCTTTGTCTTTAACCTTTGGCATTTTAACTATGGTGTGTCTTGGTGTGGGCCTCTTTGAGTTCCTCTTGTTTGGGACGCTTTGCACTTTGTAGACTTGTAACGCTATTTCTTCACCAGGAAGGGGAAATTTTCTGTCATTATTTCTTCAAATAGGTTTTCAATATCTTGCTCTCTCTCTCTTCTCCTTCTGGCACCCCCATAATGCAAATGTTGGTCTGCTTGAAGTTATTCAAGAGGCTCCTTACACTATCTGCATATTTGTTGATTCTTTTTTCTTTTTGCTCTTCTAATTGGGTGTTTTTTGCTTCCTCATATTCCAAATTGTTGATTTGATTCTTGGAATCCTCAATTCTACTGTTGAATCCCTCTAAATTATTCTTTATTTCAGTTGGTGTATGCTTAATTTCTGACTGGTCCTTTTTCATATCTTTGACATTCTCACTAAGATCCTTAAAAGGTCTCACTAAGTCCCTTGAAACTCTCATTAAGATCCTTGATTAACCTTATAACCATGGTTTTGAACTCCATATCCAGTAGTTTGCTGGCTTCCATTTCTTTCCTTTGTGACATGTTTCTTTGTCTCTGCATTTTTAGCTGCTTCCCTGTGTTTATTTCTATGTATTAGGTAGAGTTGTTATATCTCTTGGAATTGGTAGAGTAGACTTGTGTAGTAGGTGTTCAACTACAGTGTTGTAGTTGAACCTTGGTTGCTGTTGGCATCACTGGGAGGAATTGACCTCCAGGCCAATTGGCTATGTGGACCAGCTGCAACTATAATGGAAGAGCAGCTGTGCAATAGACACCCCTATAGAGCAGGACTTCCTTCAGTAATGCTTTGGTGCTCACTGAGTGTGTTGTTTGTGGATGTGTAGAGTTGTAATCTGGTATGTTCTGAAGTTGTCCACTGGGTGCACTGGCTCTGGGGCTTCCTGGAAGGTGCAAAGTTAGCAACTGCCTGAGGCCACTCCGTAGGAGTTATAGAGAGATCTACAGATGGCTGCTACTTGTACTGGGCTTGTGAAGTGCCCAGGCAAGGCAAGCTGGTGCTGTGCCAGATCTTGGGCCTTTTATTGATAGATTTGGGGCATGCTGATACCAGCTGCTGCTTGTTTGAGAGATTTTAGCAAAGTCTAAAGCCTGTGCCAGAACAGGCCATTCATATAGAAAAGCAACTGCAAACAGCTTGGGTGGAGCTGCAAAATGGATAGGGTGTGGTATCAGGGAATCACCAAGCAGAGAAAATAGTATGAGCCAGCCTGATGGAGACTCAGATATGGCTGCCAGTCAGCTCTGTGACAGGGGAGGTCCCAGCAAAGAAACAATGACCTCTGTGAGCACCCCCATCTGGGAGAAAGCCACCCCAAGTTCCTGTTTGATGCCAGACAATCCAGTTCCTCCCTGTATATCCCTGGGCCTCCCAAAGCCTCCCCTCCTTACTGGAGCTCAGAGGAAGTGGAACCATGTACATTTGTACACTAGCCTGTTAAGAGGAACTGCTGAGTCTCCAGCAGCCTTTGTGTTACTCAGTCCCAAACCCCACAGGTTTTTAAAGCCCAGAGTTACAGGGAATTCTCTTCCCAGCTCTGGAACTCTGGGCTGGAGTCTGCTGTGAGGCTAAGACCCCTTGCTCCTCACAGGAGGCCTCTGCAGCCGAGATATCCCTCCTCATTGACAAAAATGCCACACCTGGGTGTCAGACCACCCCATTCATCACCTCCACCCCTCCTACAGTCTCAATGTGCTTTCTATGGTTCTCTAGTTGTAGAACTTCTACTCAGCCAGATTTCAGGTGGTTTTGAGTGATGGTTGTTCTGTATTTTAGTTATAGTTTTGATGTAGTTGTGGGAGGTGGCAAGTATGGATGTTTACCTACTTTGCCATCTTGGTTCTTTCGAGATGTCCTTCTGTGTTAAGTTCAAGGTCACTGTGTCAAAATACTCTACTGCTGCCAGAGGGCATTTAGAGCAGTTGGGACCAGAGGGCTTTGTTCTCAGAGCTCTATCGCCCCCTAGAGTCTGAGAAAGACACTAATGTCTGTGCCAACTTTCTTTATGCACATTCTTTCTTTATTGTTTTTAGGAAGGAGGAAGAGAGAAACATTGGTTGGTTGCCTCTTCCACATGTCCCAACTGGGGATCGAACCTGAAACCTGGGTATGTGCCCTGACCTGGAATTAAACCTGCCACCTTTTGGTGCACAGGATGATGCTCCAACCCACTGAGCAACACCAGCCAGCGTTTCAAAAAAGTACTGATTTGAGAGAGAGAGAGAAAGGAGGAGAGTGAGAGAGAATCATTCTTTGGTTGATTCTTGTATGTACCGTGACTGGGGATCAAACCCACACCTTGGCATATTGGGCAATGGTCTAACCAGCTGTTACCTGACAAGGCTACTTTTCCACGTTCTTGACCCTCTACAACTTGTAAGAGCGTGTGGGTTCCCAAGGTGCTTCCAGGAAAGTGCAGATCATGCCTCATGGCAGCTGGGCCAGAGGCCATCGTGGGTGCCGTCCGTGCTGGTGCTCACAGTCCCGTACTGATGTCCTCACAGGGCTCAGGGGAAAGGGATATCTGAAAGCAGGGGACTCCCTAGGGAAAGTGGGGGGGACCCTGACACTGCTGGGCGCTGCTCTACCCAGCGCTCGGCCCATCAATCCTCTCAGAGAAGGTGGGAAGTGATAGATGGGATGCACGTCCCAAGTCACCAGGTGTCCTGGACCCCGGGTCCAGCGAACACCCCACGACTCTGGAAAGAAGATTTGAGGCTGTGGTGTGGGAAGCCCTTCTGTATTTCACAAATCACAGCTCTGAGTGGGGCTGTTGGACTGCATCTCTCTCTCAGGCTTCCTGGCCCTACTGGCCCCAGAGCTAGAGCCTGGTCTTGCCACCGTCACCTGCACATTCCCCTCCTGAGTGCGCTGCTGCCAGTGAGCTTCCCCTCCGCCTTGTCCAGCCCAATACGCACCCCATGCCAGCACGGTGGTGGGAGTGGCCTGACTCAGTTTAGAGGAGAGTACTGAGCCCACGTTGCCCATGTGCTCTGGGGACGCCTGTGGACGGAAGGGCCACCTGCTGACTGGCAGGCTCAGGGGAGGCCTGCATGGCGGGCTTGCAAACTCAGAGACCTAAAGTCGCCACAAAGGATGGTCTGAAATTAAACTTTAACTAAAAGTGTTATGGTGGGTAGTCACCTCCTAGGCCAGTATCTTCACTGACAAGAAATGAACAAAAATGGGTCCAGACCACAAACCGGGAGAAGGTCCTTACAATGCGCGCGCACACACAGCAAAGGAACAGCTAACAGGTTACATACACACACACACATGTGCGCACATGTGTGCCCACATATACATCAATAAGGAAAGATTCAGGAGCAATGGGCACAGAATAGGAATAAGCAGTTGACAGCAGAGCAAACCCAAATAGATGGTGTGCGAATGGACAGATGCTGAGCAGCTGGATGCACCTGCTGTGGGTGCACCTGTGAGTACCCCTTGGAGGACCCCTGCTGCACCCAGAGGACTTGAAGGTGAGCTCAGGCTTTGCCCAGCAATTTCACTCAGACCCCAAAGTGTGGGGGACTGGCCCCTGGCACCATTCAGAAATTTGAGGGTGTTGCCTTTCATGGGCAGGGCCTAGGCACACGTAATGTCCTGCAGCACACAATGAATAGCTGTTCTATAATTTCACCCACAAACAGAGTATTCTTCACTTGGTTTTAATTTACACTAAATTTTTCTAGGGTGGGAACTTTCTGCACTCTTAGCCCAGTCTTGCTATGAACCTAAAACTGCTCTAGAAAATAAAGTCTGTATTTCTTAAGTTTTCCCATTTGAAAATAAGGGAAGAGACTTCGCCTTCTTTTTCTTCTGGAATTTCTCTCTTGCCCTTTTCACACATGTGTAGCCCCATGTCCCAAGGTTTCTGAGGTGCCCAGCATGAGCTTTCCTGCCGGGTGTGTTTGCTCTCCCTCAACTGCCTATAAATTGCCCACTCTCACTTCTGAAGTCTGTCACCCCATTTCCCCTCCCCCCTTCTTTTAATTTGTCCAAAAATGTCTTTTATACCCAGTGTTGCCTCACTATCTTTGGAATTTCCATGCCTATGTGAATTTCCCATGTGCATGTACCAAAGCATTGATTTTCTCCTGTTAATCTGTCTCTGTTAATTTGATTAGTAGTCCAATCTAGAAGAATTTAGAAGATGGGAAAAAAAGTACTTTTTAAAATATATTTTTATTGATTTCAGAGAGGAAGGGAGAGGGAGAGAGAGAAACATCAATGATGAGAGAGAATAATTGATTGGCTGCCTCCTATACATCCCCTACTAGGAACTGAGACCGCAACCCAGGCATATACCCTTGACCAGAGTCGAACCTGGGACCCTTTAGTCTGAGGGCTGACTCTATCCACTGAGCCAAACTGGCTAGGGCAGGAGAAGTATTTTTTTTTAATTTATCTTTATTGTTGAAATTATTACAGATGTCCTCCTTTTCCCCCAGTGACCCCCCAAGGCCTTCACACTAATGTCTGTGTCCATGGGTTGAGCATATATGCTGACAAATTCTTTGGTTAATCTCTCTCACCCACTCGCGCCTTCCCTCTGAGATTCCAGTCTGTCCCATGTTTCTGTGTCTCTGGATCTATTTTGTTCATCAATTTATTTTGTTCATTAGATTCCACATATGAGTGAGACCATGTGATACTTTCTGTCTCTGACTGGCTTATTTCACTTAGCGTGATGCTCTCCAGATGGGGAGAAGTATTAATATTCCTTTTAGCCCCCACCCTGCTGTGCCCCAAGAATCGCATGCCCTCCTTTCCCTGGCCCTAAGTGTTTCATCTGGGAAATGGTGATAAAAATATACTTTCCTGACAGCAACTCCCCATGCAACAGGACCCCCTCCTGGAGGCCCTGAGGGTCACTCCTGCTGAGCAGCAGCTTTCTCTCTCCTTTGATCTCAGAGCTGGCGGCCCCAGCCAGCCACCGGACTCCTTGTTGTGTGTACACAGCTCATCTCCGCACAGTGTGGGGCTGTACATCTGGTGGCCTCAATGTTGACTGCTCCCTCCACAAACACTCTCTGAACCTCTGTGATGTGCCAAGAACTTCCTGAGAAAGTCTCAGCTGGAGTGGGGCTGCATGTTCCCAAACCCGACCTGGCCGTCACCCATCACCCAGGGAGGTCTGGCGCGGACAGAAGGGCGGTTCTGGTCAGAAGTGGTGACATCCGAACGCATCAAGAGTGAGCATTGACCCCTGGTGGGGTGGCGTGGAGAGGGACTGGACGGCATTCGGCAGGATCAGAGGTGGGAAGTGAGGGCGACCTGACAAGAGAGGTGGGGGTCAGCCAGAGTTCGGGGGCTGTAGGAGCAAAAAGTCAAAGGTGGGGCAGGGCCATCAAATGCTGTCTTCTTTGCCCTCAGGGTAAACCCGTGAGAGAGTGAGTGGGTGGCAGTCAGGGCAGGCTTGGTGTAGGGGGGGCGCACACACACACACACACAGGGAAGAGGGGCGCGGAGTGGGCCCTGAGTGTGGGTGATGCAGGAGAACATCAGGCTGGGATCAGAGAGAGGAGGCCTTGAGGGGTGGGGGGACTCCCTGTTGCAGTGACCCCGATGAGTGCCAAAGTGACTCCAGGCCTGGGCTCAGGGTACCGTGGGGTACGTCCCATGGTCCCAGGCTGGGTGGCCCCTGGCAGGCTTACACACGCCAGCCAAGCAAATCTGTTGTCCCAAGCGCTGACCCAGTGGGGCGTTGCCTGCTGTATTTGGGGGCCAGGCCACCTGGCACAGCTCCCCGGGAAGGTGAGTGCCACCCAAAAAACAAGGCCCACCGCTGGGGGCCACCTGGGATTCCCTACCCCCACCCCCACTGCTTTTTGTAGTCAGGATGTTGAGGGCAGGGGCAGAGGTTGGGGGCAAACTATTGCTTGATGCGCCCTTTGCATTTGGCCAACCCAAGCAACCTTGGCTAAACTTCTTAACAAAAGGGGTGGCCTGGCCCTGGCAGCTCATTGTTTAGAGCATCCTCCCAATACACCAAGGTTGTTGGTATGTGCCAGGCCAGGGCACATACAAGAACCAACAAATGATCCTGGCTGGTGTGGCTCAGTTGATAGAGCCATCAGCTTGTGGACTGAAGGGTCTCGGGTTCCATTCCGGTCAAGGCCACATGCCCGGGTTGTGGGTTGGATCCCCAGTAGGGGGCCTGCAGGAGGCAGCCATTCAATGATTCACTCTCATCATTGATGTTTCTATCTCTCTCCTTCCTTCCTCTCTGAAATCAATAAAAATATATTTTAAAGAAAAAGAATCTACAAATGAATGCCCCTTAGTCACTGGCTCTGTCCACCCCCACCCCACGCCCCTCCCCGTCACATCAGGAGCAGGGAGGGTTACAGTCAGACCTGAGAGGGCCTTGGCTGGGATGGAGGAGACGTGGCTTGTCCTGCAGCCCCTGGGCCCCACTTCCCTGCTGAGGCTGGTCTGTGTGGCTGCTCCCACCTGAGGCTGGTTCTCTGCACAATGTTGAGATGGGAGGGACTTTGGAATCCTGGGGTGACCAGCTCCCCCTGGGTATCTGGAGGGAGCCCTTGACCCGACCCGTCTGGTGCAGGAAAGTGGCAAATTTGGGTCCCTACCTCTTCTCTAGCTCCCCATCCTGGCTACTCTGACGTCACCAGGGGCTACATTCAAGGTTTCTGTATCCATCTGCATGGGCTTCAGTGACAAACAACCCCAAGACCCCAAGACTCACACCTTCCCGTGAGCCCCCGAGGGAGAGCGAGAGGGGGTGATGGTGCCCTGGCTCTCGAAGCTTCCACACCCCGCTCATCCCTGTGGCTGAAGCATATGCCTCGCCTAACTCCAGGGGTCCAGGCAAGCAGTGCTTCCGTGGGTGGCAGGTGACGGCACCCAGGCCTGCAAGGTAAGTACCATCACTTGTTCTTTGCCAGGACCCTTGTAGGAGTGCCATTCTTGAAGCCCAGAGAGTCATTGGATGGTTGGGAGGTTCGTTCCTGGGCAGAAGGTGAGTTTTGGGGTTGGGGTCATGTTTAGTCCGGGGACAAGGAGAGCCCGTCAGTGCTGCGTCGCTGTGAGACTCCGGCTCTGACACACAACCACCGCCCAAAGCAGGGCCTAGTGAGCAAAGGGACGGGTGTGCTGAAAAGCCCCTCTGAGCCATGAACCCGAGCCAGGCCTGACTCCGCCCATGGGGTTCAGTCTCCCTGAAGAAGGGACCCCAGAACCTGGCTTTCTGAACACTGAGTGCTGGCTTATGATAGTAGGTTATGGGGAGTGTCAGCTTTTGGAAACATTTCCTTAGATGTTACGTTTTTTTT